>JAMXBD010003695.1:0-107154 GCA_024138025.1 Combretum micranthum | reverse complement strand
GCAATTATAAGAAACATGGTGGGTGGTCTCACATCACTAAATATGAAGGGCCTCACACTTGCTTGGATGAAATCACTGGACAGGATCACTCTCAGTTGGACTCCACCAGCTTGTCCAGGGCCATAATATTGGAGATCCACAATTCTCCAGATGTGAGGGCAAAGGATCTCCAAACGAATATATTGAAGTAGTTCGGGTATAATGTTCATATCAAGAGAATTCGTGAGGCAAAAAGAAAGGCCATTGAGCAAGTGTATGGAAGTTGGGAGGCATCTTATGTGAAGCTCCCGCATCTACTTAATACAATTACTGAGACAAATCCAGGAACAAAGGTTGAGTGGCAAATTCAAGATTCAAATATCGTCGGCCACGTATTCCTAGATAAACTTTTTTGGGCATTTGGTCCTTGCATTGAGGCGTTCCAATGCTGCAGGTATGTATTGTAATCATTGTTAAATTTTGTTTTAGCTAATTGATATTCACTGACTAAGTTATATACGTTAAATCATTGTAGACCTGTGATCACAGTTGATGGTACCTTCTTGTATGGCAAGTACAAGCACAAATTGCTTATTGCTGTGGCAGTAGATGGGGCAAATCATATAGTCCCATTAGCGTATGTTCTTGTGGATGAGGAGAAGCGGAAACATGGAGTTGGTTCCTTGCAAAAGTGTTGGAACACGTGATCAAAGACCGATCCAACATTTGCTTGATATCGGGCTGACATGCCGGTATCAGGAGTGCGGTCGAAGGTGAGAATGCGGTGTAGCCTAGGGGGTGGCCTTGGCGCTGGTGTATCCGGCATGTTGCCATCAACTTTAATTTGAAGGCCAAAAGCAAGGAATGTAAGAAAATATTAAAAAGAGTTGCCTATCAAGTGCAGAGTCGAAAGCTTCATGGATACTTTAATGCAGCACTTCAAAGCAATCCTTGGACAGCGCGATATTTTCGCGAGTTGCCTCCATGCATGTGGACTTTATCTTACGATGAAGGTGTTAGATTTGGCCAAGGCACAACAAACATGGCAGAGAGTTACAATTCAGTTATAAAAGATGCCAGGTGCTTACCTGTAGCAGCATTGGTAAAGAAAATCTTCTACAATTGTAACTCCATATTTAATAAGCAAAGGCGTGAAGCCAACGATGCCATGAGTGTGGGTAAGTTGCTCACAGAATACGCTGCGAAGAAGTTTGAGAGATGGAACAACATATCCAGTTCCCATAGAGTTACATGTTTCGATTACCAAGACCGGATATACGAGGTTATAACTGCACCACGTCCAACAATGTATGGTAAGAAGGGGGACTACATAAAAAAAGTGGAGTTAAGATCATGTAGATGTACGTGTAACAAATGGCAGACATACAGAATTTCATGCTCACATGCGATGGCAGTGATGGGCACAATGCACATGGATTGTGTTGCCTACATAGGACAGTAGTACAGGTGGGACCACCAACTAAGAGTGTATGGTCGTTCCTTCATTCCTGCAATCGATAAGGCAAATTGGATTCATTTGGACTTAGCAAAGTAGCACCTTAATCCAGGACTTATTAGAAAAAGGAGTCGGCCTAGGGAGAAACGATTCCAGAATGAGATAGACATTTGAGAGGGCCCCTGAGGTTATTCATGCGATTGTTGTGGGCAGCAAGGCCACAACATAAGGAGTTGTCCAAATGCGGGATCAGTGGGTAGACTAGTTACGGGGCAGTCGATTCGTAGTGGTAATTCTTTGTTCTCATATGTTTTTATTACTGCCCTAATGAGTCATGATTTAACATATGTTTACTATGCTTGTTTTTAGTCAACATATGTCGACTATAACATCTCTTTATTTTTCCTTCATAGATGGATCCAGGACTGAGCGAATAGCTCATTACTCACCCAGCAGCCTGTACATAGGTCGATTCTAGCCTGGGATGGATAAGTTAGTTCATTTATGTATTTCAGTGATTGCAGATTTGATGGTTAAGGTGATATTGGTCTTTAATAAATGTGATAACTTTACTGTAGGAGCATGAGGTATTGCATTGTCGGCGCAGAGAGGCGAGGCTCAGGCGACTAGCTGGCGTACCTACAGAGGTTGACGACCGACTGGTGCCAATCTTGTCTCAAACAGGGTTCATAGGAGCGGCCCAGATGCCTTTCATTCAGCTAGATTGGCATCTTCTTACAGCTTTGGTCGCATGACCACGGGTGAGTGGTCTGTGACCTTACAGGATGTTGCTGTCCTTACGGGCCTTCCCGTAGATGGATTGGCAGTTATGGACATGGCTATGCTGGATTGGCCTGATTTATGCGAAGAGTTACTAGGACTGCGGCCCGAGCCCGGCATTGATATGGATGGTGGTCGCCTGAAGATGTCGTGGTTGGATAGCCACTTCACCGACCTACTGATTTTGCCAATGATCTGATGATCAGACGCCACGCTAGGGTGTACATTTTACTGCTGCTTGGGGGATTTATTGTCTTAGACAAGTCCTCTATTACGTCCATCTTATGTACCTCCAGCTGCTCCGAGACTTTGAGACGACCGGGTAGCACGCGTGGGGAGCAACCTGTTTAGCTTGGCTATACAGGCAGCTATGCTTGGCTTCCCACGTTGACATAGGGGACATATGGCAGGACCGTTAGTTATCCTGCAGATATGGGCATGGGAGCACTTCCCCTACATTGCCCCAGTTCGTCGACTGCACACATCAATTACCACGGGTCGCCCACTCATCAGCCATTGGGGTGCGACTTTTGACGTGACCCGAGTATCGACTCATCTGCTGATTGAGTACTGCGCTTCTTTTGATCGATAGACGGCGCATCAGGTATGATATCCATTCCCTCCTATACCTCAATTGATTTCCACTGTCTTGTAATCTTAAATTGCTATAGTTCGATTGTTTATTTACGCAATATTTCACTTTTCCTACTGCATCAGGTGGTGTGGGACCCCTATAGTTCGATCTTGCCCTTCCTGCCTCCATACTGCTTAGCGGGTAACGATGTTTGGCGTACACGGGTCCCACTGGTTTGCTTCTACCTAGTTGAGCACTACTACCCTGACAAAGTGCTTTGACAGTATGGTGGCTTCTATGGCATTCCAGCCCCCCTGTCTACATGAGACCCCTCCATGAGATTGACATGAGAGGATGTTCCGAGTGGAACTGGCAGGTCGAGCACGTCAGGTGGATAGCTGAGTGGGATGTTCGGCATGATTGTATAGTTGAGCTGCCAGATTTGCTTGCTGGGACATCTGATGATTACTTCCAGTGGTATCATGCGATTACCCGATGCTGGATCGGTCGCACAGGAGCTATCATACGATACATGGTAAGATCACTGTCTCTATAAGCTTTATATGGACATGTGCTGACTTGACAGCTACTCACCAATATAATTTTTTTTATTACTCGCAGGCTGATTTCATATATAGCATCCCAAACATGCCCCCAGAGCTCACTCCATCCACTGCACGAGATGTCTATCGTGTGGTGGAAGAATTTATGGGGTTGAACTTTAATGATCCAGTGCCACCAGCTCCACCATCAGCAGCAGCACAGGGTGACCCACAGTCTCATACCGTACAGAGACGACAACCTCCTAGAGAGAAGCGTGGGCGGGGATGGGGGCAGGGTCGGGGACGATCTCGAGCACCAGGTATTCAGATCAGAGATGAGCTTAAGCCATCCGATCTACCTTCACTTGATGAGGGTGGCCCTTCTCGGCTTATTCAGGTCAAGGCTGGCCCGTCATCTATCTTTACTATATGGGAGACACCCCCATGCCAGACCCATCATACACTGAGTTCCATACTCCCTTGGCTCCACAGAAGAGACGACCATCGCTATCACATGATATGGGGAGGGTCTCACACAGGTTGAGACAGACCCTGTCCCATTCCATTAGTATAGTGCTGCTACTGGAGATGAGGATGCTGCAGTTACAGAGACTGTTCCATCTACACAGCATCTCATCTGCGTATCCCGTTACCCTGGACGTACGTGAGGCAAGGTAGAGGCCGAGGACAAGGGAGGGGGGACACATATCAGCAACAGTAGTAGAGGATAGATTTTTTTTATTTTGATTGTTGTATATAGTTTCTTACTTTTTGGTATTATTCTTGTATGTAGATTGTACTCCTTTTCTCTTGTACATTTTAAGAACAATCAATCAGAATTTCATTTCATATTATGTATTACGAGTCTACAAATTCCCATATTTTGATTGTACTGTGCTGAGAAACAATCACAATACCGCTGTGATTGAATGATTCGGATTGGGAATGAGAATGTGTGTTTATGTGGAATGGTGTTATAGCTGTGTTGTATTTGGATTGGGTTTGGGAATACTACAGTTTCTTTGTCCTTTAACCACGGTGGAGCATGGTTAATGGCTCGTATAGCTATTTATATTTCTACTTGACAGGTTTTATATGTAATTTTTTGGGTTTCTCAAGTAATAAAGTGAAGTTTGTGGAGGAAGATCCTGACCTCGTCTCTCCAAGAGACAAAGTCACATATGGCTGAACTCGTCTCATAAAGAGACGAAGTCACATGCAATGCAACCTCGTCTCTTCGAGAGACGAGGTCATTATGGAATGAGACCTCGTCTCTTGAAGAGACGAGGTCAGACACTTATGACCTCGTCTCTTCAAGAGATGAGGCCATGTTGCCTAAAATCGGGAATAATTTTTTCCCGATGGTATTTTCGTATTTAATTTTAAAAATATTAATATTTTATTCCTTTTCCCAGAGCATAAGACAAACCTATGTTTAAAAAAAATGTTACAAAGCCAAAATATAAATGCTAATTCTATTGAAAAAAATATATATAACTTAATTGTGTATATATTATAATTTTTTATTTGTTTATATTTCTCATCACACATGATTGGTTTATCTTTAACATAAACTAGAAGATAGGCACCTAGAATAATTTAAGTGATAAAACAATTAAAATAGACAGAGGATATATTAATAAATCATTTCCTCTTTTTTTCACCATTTTTAAAATTGTTTGTACATGATTTTTTTTCTTTTCGTAAATCATCAGTTATTATATATAGTTTGATTCCTCAACTGTTTTATCTTATGAATTTTAATATTCTATTATATTTAATTTTCTCACATATCTTAGTAGTGCGTGTTTGTAAATTTAAAAGAAATGTTAAATCAATACTATATTTATGGTTGGACTCAATAGAAAAAGAAAAGTATGTCTTTTTTTGGGTCTTGTCATGTTGATGGCTTCATTTTTCGCTTTGTTTTGTTTTTATTTTTTAATTTAATAAACATTTATTATGGGTTTCTTAATGTAGCTCACTGACTTTCTCCTACTCTCTCTCACTCTTCTCTCTCTAGCGAACTTCAATGTTAATCTCAGCCCCCTTACTTTCTCTCTCATCTCACTATTGTCTCCAGCTTTTTTCTTTTTTTTGTGGCCGGTCATCTCCAACTGAAGGTACGCCAAAGCCACACAAAACACCACCCTAGCCAATCGCCATAGTCACACCGCCTTCACCCCATCCACAACCACCACCAACGCCACTTCAAACCCACACCAAACCACCATAATAGTTCGAATCTGCCACCACTTATAATAAATACCAATATAAATTGTAACCATAGACCACCATCCACCACCTTCAACAACCGTCTCAACCGCCAAGAGCCCCACCTCATTCACATGTTGTTGGCAACAACCACCACCTCCAATAACCAGAAACTCCAACAATCACCAAAACACACCATAAGCAATCCTTCATACCAACACACAAATCACGAACACACCCAAACCACCATCACCAACACACACCAGAACATAACAAACTAAACCACACCCACAAAAAAAAAAAAAAAACCCCTAACACAACTACGAACATAACACTCCAACCAGTTCCAACTGAGGCCACACAAGCGTTACCAAGCCAACTCCATCTGTTGCACTGCCCACCTCCAAGGTTCCAACATCAACAGCTGCAGCATCATCACCATCCAAACTAACCAACAAGCCTAACGAGCGAAGCTCAGGTTCGAGAATACTTAATGGGCTTGAGCTCGAGCTTGGGTATTTCAAGCTCGTTAAAAGCTCGGCTCGGTCTGAGCCCATTAATTTTTAAATGAGTCGAACCGAGCTTGAGCTGGTAAAAGCCTGACTCGACCTGACTCGTTTGCAGTCCTAATTGTTTGATTTAATGGGAATAAATTCTACGTTGTCCTAAGATTCTAAATGCAAGCGGATAATTCTTATGGAACCTAGTGGACCATACCGGAGAAGGTGTCTTTAAAGCTCAATGTTGATGCTTCCTTTATTCTAGAAAGGAAATAAACCTATATAGCCGGATGTCTACTTGATAGAAATGGGTTATGAAAAGGAGGATTCAGGGGGAAAATTAGTGCAAGCTCCCATTTGGAAGAAGAATGTTGGGGCATTTTCTAGAGTATTTGTCAAGCAGCAACTCTTTAAGATTAGATGATCCTTTTAGAAACAGATTCTCTTGATCCAGTACATCTGATTAAGTCTGCCAATATCAAAATAGATTTTTACCAAATTTTATACTGACTTATCGGCAACCGATCCAAAAAATCCCATAAGTCTGCTTGTCTTGGACGACGAGAGAAGAAAACTCTTTGGCACATGATTTAGCTAAAGGATTTACAACTATAGATCAAGACTTCAGCTTGACCACTTTTATTTCCAATTGTATTTTCTCTACTCTTTCTCCAAAAGTTAAAGACGTCTTATATAGGTCTAATTGCTCTGGTAGATTTACGGACACTATCGGATACCGGCCCGCTATCACTTAAGGCTGATGCTTTATTTTTACTTTTTGGAGACTATGTTTGTATGTTACCGCTTAACTTTGATTAATGAAGTCTTGTTTTCACCAAAAAATTCACAGCTCATTAATGAATCTTTATTAACAAACACTTTCCAAGCCTACTTAATAAAGTCCAATATGTGTACAATAAGTCCAAGACAAAATTAAGAGTCCAACAAGGTATTATGAAACAACATCAAAGTAAAAACGAACCTCCATAACTTTTATTTTCTCATGGGTATTGTAGGCTCATCCAAGGTATACCTTTCTTCCTTATCTTCTTCCCAAATGATGTTTGAGCCTCAGCTAGCTCCTCGGAGTAGGGATGAGAAGATAGAGTCTATAATGTGGTAAAAGTTCTAGCTACTCTCTTGTTGAGAAATCTCTATATTTATATCATCTTATTAACTGTTAATTATGCACAAGTCTTAATTTGGTGTGCTTAAGTCTATATACTCTCAAATACTGTTGTAATCCTCCAAATATTTAGATCTCTTATGTTACCTCTTTTGAATATTCATATCACTATTTGATTCAAAACTCACCTTGTCCTCAAGGTGAAACTCAAGATAAGTTTGTCTAAATGTGTTTAGAGTAACCCAAGTATCATCCTCTAGTAACAATGAATCCCATTTTATCAAAACTTGTTTGATCACTGTCCCTTATTGTATAATATATTGAGTTCCCAATATTGCCATTGGTTTCAACACATGATGATTTTCAATACAATCATTTTGCAAAGAAACCTACTCTAAATTCTATCTTAATGTTTATTTAAGCAAATAAACATGAAATATAGAATGAATTTTGCATCCCTGTGGTAACTCTAATTATATGCTACTAATCCATACTTAGCAGTAATGTGATATGGACAATAAAATCTTTGGGACAGCTTATAACTCCTTTTGTGGCCACTAAATGTTGCTTATAAGGCTGGAGCTTTACATAAACAAAATCACACACTTAAAGCTCTTTTTAGTTCTATGTTGGCCTGCAAAATTTTTCACATACAATTGAGCCTGAGACGAATTAGCCCATAACTCCTCTAAAATACCATCTCTTTGTTTTAGCTCAGTATCCACAGCTTCAACTAAACTTGTGCCAAAAACATAATCTATCATTTTATGAGGTTATCTCCCATATAAAGCCTCAAATGGTGACATTGGTGCACTGGTATGATAACTTGTATTAAAACAATACTCTACCCAAGGCAAAAAATGAGGCTACTAAGTTGGACAATCCATTACATATGCTTGTAGATACTGCTTTAGACACCTGTTGACTACTTTCGATTGACCATTTGTTTAAGGGTGGTATTTAGTGCTCATCTTCAATTTTGTTCCACTCAAAGCAAATAATTCTCTCCAAAAATTACAAACAAAAACTTATCTCTATTTGAGATAATCCGAGGGAATCCCATGTACCTTAACCACTATATAACAACCTTAGCTATTGTGTAACTAGTTGAGAGACATCCAAAGTGAGAGTATTTTGTCAACCGATCTACTACTACCAAAATCACTAAATTCCCTTTTGTGTTAAGTAATCCAGTCATGAAGTCCATAGTTACCTCCTCAAATAGTTTGTGAGGTAAATCTAAAGACTAAAGAAGTCTAGATGGGGATGTGGTCAAATATTTAGTTTGTTGACACACACCACACTTCTTCATGAAATCCAAAATAACTAATCACATGCCCTCCCAAAAGAAAGATAAACTTAGATGCTTGAATGTCTTCAATATGCCCGTATGTCCTCTAATAGGAGAACTATGAAGATGAGATATTAATGTTGGAATAATGCGACACTTAGGAACTAGAAACAAGCTACTCCCTAAATAAAGTAAACCATATGCTTTGCTCAAAGGTTACTTTAGCTGCTTCCCATCTACACAATTTTGCCACAATTCATGACAAGTAATATCATTCTAAACAAAAATTTTAGTTCAGTAATGAAGTCAAAAGATGGAACAATAATAGCCAAACAAGTTGTTTCTAACTGATGTATGCGAGATAATGCATTGGCAACTTGATTCTCTTTCCTTAACTTATATTGTATCTCACAATCATACGTAAGGAACTTAACTAGATGTTGTTGTTGTTCTAAAGTTTGAATTATTTAGGACATAATTTCTTTAAGGCTCTTCTAATCCGTATGGATAATGAAATGTTGTCCCAATAAGTAATGTCTCCATTTTTTTTCTACTTCCACAATTGCCACTAGCTCATGCACCTAAGCACCTGCTTTTTGTAACTTTAAACTTGACTTTTTGCTGAAAAAAGTAATAAGTTGATTGCCTTGATGCAAAACTGCACCAAATCCTAGTCCCAATGCATCAGTTTCAATAGTATATGCTTCTTGAAAATTAAGAAATGTTAAAATCGGTGTTGTCATCAAAGCTGATTTCAAAAGCTTAAAAGCTTGCTGAGTTTTAGTTCACCATACAAAAGCATCCTTTCTCAACAAATTTATAAGAGGTGCAGCTATATGGCATATCCTCTAACAAAATGCCTATAGTAGCCCAATAATCCTAAAAATCATCTAAGCTATTTGGCACTTGTAGGTGCTAGCTAGTTCTTTATGGCTTCAATAGGTTTCACACCTTCACTAGTGATCAAATGTCCCAAGTATTCAATTGATGACTCAATAAAAGAGCACTTGCACTTTTTTACATAGAATTCATGCTCCTTAAACAATGTAATATTGTGCCAAATGTTCTAATTGCTCCTCTAAAGATTTACTGTACACCAGAATGTCATCGAAAAATACAATGAAAGCACCAAATGATAATAATTCACAGCTCAGAAATGAATCTTTATTAACAAACAATTTCTTAAGCCCACTTGATAAAGTCTAGTCCATGTATAACAAGTCCAAGACAAAATTAAGAGTCCAACAAGGTATTATGAAACAACATCAAAAAGAAAAACAAACCTCAATCACTTGTCTTGTCTCGTGGGTATTGCAGCTGCATCCAAGGTACACCTCTCTTCCTTATCTTCTTCCTAAATGGTTTCAAGCCCCAGCCAACTCCTAGAAGGAATAGGGATGAGAAGAGAGAGTCCACAATGTGGTAAAAGTTCTAGCTGCTCTCTAATTGATGTTAATTCAATTATTTTATAACTAGACCTTGGCTAGTACGCATGAGTCTTAATTTGGTATGCTTAAGTCCATATACTCTCAAATACTGCTATAATCTTCTAAACATATAGGTCTCCTGTGTGATCTCTTTTGAATATTCATATCAATATGAACCAAACAATATTAAACCATGTTTAAATACCAAAACAATAAGTTCCATCACCGTATTAGACTATCATTTTCTTCTACTATGGAATTTACTTATAACAATTAATGAGCATTGATATGGCATTTTACAAATTATTGTTGTATTATGCACTTTGTTGAAAAATTTTTGCTAAGTTAAAAGTGGGATTCCTTCTAAAATTATTATATATATACTAGCTATTTTTACTAATCAAAACAAGTTATACAACTGATATGTGCATTTCTATCATGGTTGAATTTATCTTGTTTACATAGAGTTGGTTTGATTTAACCAAAAAGACCTAAGGGAAAATAGTTAGCAATTTCTTTATTATAATATCAAAAAAACAAGGGGAATTTGCAAATTATCCCCTTAATTTTTACTAAGGTGAGGATTTAACCCTCAACTTTCAAAATGAGCGAATGAACCTTAAAATTTTAAAAATTGACATAATTAATATAGTTAATATTTCTTATTGAATTTAGGATAATAAATCCATACATAGATAAAATTTTAGGGGTAAATCTATACATAGCTAAAAGTTTGATAAGATATTTTGTAACTCTTTATTTTATTTTAGCGAAAAATGTTAAGTGTAGTAATTATGCCAATTTTTGAAAATTTTAAATGATTAAAAAGTTCACTTCGAAAGTTCAAGAAGTGAATTCACAAATAAAAGTTTAGGGAGATAATTCATAATTTCCCCAAATAACAAACTAAAAAAGAAAAGCTTACTAACAAAACAAGACATAGAGAAAGAAAGAAAAAAGAAAGTAGAAACAAAAATTTGACTATATGTAAGTTTATCCATAAAGCTTAAATAAACAAATAAGAAGGTTAATTATCAATATATAGAATACAACCAACGGAGCAAATGTGATAAAGATAAATATATTTTTAAGGTTTGTTATTTGGCATTTTCTTCGCCAATCTTAGCAACCTAAAATAAAATCTATTAATTGAGTGGCGATATAAAACTTGTTGCTATATGTATTTTGTTTTCCACACTACTCTATGGGATGAAGTTGTTGAAGTAGTTTGTTGTGATTATATGACACAAATATATGTTGAATTTGTATATTCAATGAGGATTTTGATGAGATAATTAGTTGTACAATTAACTATTCAATTGTGTTAAACTATACTTATTTATCAAACATAATGATCAATATGTTAGAAAATATATATTTTATGTGTGCAGTTCTATAGCGATTTGTACAGGTATTAGTAGGTGCAAATTCATTAAGCACATCAATGGTTGCGAGTTATCTCGAGGGCTCTACGAGTCCATAGTTAAGGTGTGACAAATTCAAGACCAAAGCTCGACAAGCCCAAAAGTGTAGAGTCATTAGTCGAGGGTCATGTTAAGGGCTCAACGAGTCTACTCCTCAAGGCGCGACAAGCTCAAAGGCTAAAGCTCAACAAATTAAAGATGCACAACCTTGGTCGAGGGTCACATGGAGGGCTCGACATGTTAATTAGTTAGGGCGTGACAAGATCAAGACTAACACTTGACAAGCTCAAACACACACAACTTTGATCGAGGGTCAAAACCAAGACGAGTTGAGTCTAGGTAGAGACAAGCCTGAGATGCAACAAGTTTGAATTCGAGGCCCAATGGAGTCCACGTGAGCAAAGACTTGGTCAAGTACTAAAATATGGGTGCAACAAGATTTAAGGTGAGACAGTTTAAAAGCATGAGCCAATGTGGCAAAAACAGGCATTGAAGGGCATTTAATGCTTGGTGACTTAAAGACGTTATCTGTAACGAACATTTAAACTTTTGAAGGCTACAAATACTCTGTTCTTGAGAGATTCAATTGACAAGAGATTTTATTTGCGAGTAGATAAATCATTAATTTTCTTGTTCTCTTATTCATTAACTTGTAAATACTAGGAAAGGGTAGAAAAATATTCTATACTATGTTCTTATATCTGCTATTTATCATTGAGCAGCTAGAGAGAGAAAGGAAATATTTTATTTCTCAAGTATTGTAAAAGTGGTGTATTGCTCAACTTGAGCGTGTTTAATTGATGATTAATAAAGTAATTATGAAGTCTTTGGTTGGAGACATTAGTGACCATGGGAAGTAGAAAGTAGGCCTAGCTCCACGTTAAATCTAAACTCAAAATTTCTATCTCTATCTCTTTTTATTTCATATTACAATTTTTTATTATATTATCCGTTGCTATTAAAGTTAATTTTAATGTGTTGCATTAAAATTAAGTGATTGTGCTTTTTAAGACAAATACTCAATTCACACACACCACCCCTACCCCCCTACCCCTCCTCTTCTTGAATATTTTCTAGTGCATTTTCACATTTTCACTTGGTATCAGAGCCTCGTCTCTATAATTTCTATGCTTTATCGCATATAGAGTAAAGACCATGGCATCATATGCAGTAGGTGTTTCTAGAGAGGTAAGCTATCAATAGACCATTGCTTCTAAGTGGGGTAACTACCCATATTGAAAGTGTATAATGAAATTTTTTTATAAAAGCTCAAAATAGTTTGATATGGAATGTTATAGAAAATGAACCTTTAACTATAGAAGGAAAAGAAGAAATAGATTACAACGAAGATGACTAGTAAAGATTAAATTTAAATGAAATTGCTATGAACATATTGCATTGTGGACTAAATGAAAGTGACATTAATAGAATTTGTACATGCAAATCAGCTAAAGAAATATGGGATGAGATAGAAAAGACTTATGAAGGAAATTCTTAAGTTAAAGACACAAAAATAAGTCTTTTATGTGGATAGTTTGAAAATTTCAATGCTTCCAAATGAATCTATAGATGAGAATCGTAATAGATTCATTAACATTATAAATCCCTTAAGTGTACTTCGAAAGAATTTTACTAACTTGAAAATAAATTTTAAACTTCTCAGGTCACTACCCAAGGATTGAGAAGCAAAAAGAACTGCCATAGAAAAAGCATGAGATTTAAGTGCTATGAGCAAATGAGAACTCCTTGGAGTGCTCAAAACGCATGTGCTCATCAAAAGCAAGGGGAAGAAGTAAACAAAAAGGCTATTACTCCAAAAGCTACACAACGATGATGATGATGAAAATGACGAACTTGTATGGATGGCTAAGAAGCTTTAGAAGTTCATGAGATCCAGCAACAAGTAAAAGAGAGTGGAGATGACAATAGCTCATCTAGATGCAAAAAGAAGAATGCGATAACTTGCTACAAATGTCACAAACCTGGACACATCCAACAGTACTGTCCACTTAGGAAGGCATCAAGAGGATCAAGAAAAGAAGTACTCATCGACACTTGGAGTGATGATGAATCAAGTGACTCTAATAAGAATGTGTGCTTCATGGTACTAGACAATACGATAACTTCTCCCTCTTTTCCTTCTTATGATGAGTTGTATGCCATGTATGATAAAGTATGCTGTAAGCTAATTAAAGTAGAATAAAAGAACAACATGCTTAAATCTCTAATGATAAAAGTAGGAAAAATAATAGAAAATTTTCAAACCAAGTATGAAGAGATTAAAATAGAAAATGAAAAAATTGCATGTAGAAATAAATAGTCTGAAATTGGAAAATTATAAGAAAAATAATATGTGTAAGAAGCTAAAAACTGAAAATGATGAGATAAGCAAGATCAATGAAAAATTAGCAATTGAAAATGACTTGCTAGATCTTGAAATAAAAACTATAAATAATGATAATGTTGAATGAAAAGTGTGAAGTCTTTATTGAGTGATGCAACTTGTGCTGTTGAATTTTTTTTTTTATGAGTCCAAAGTGAGAGAGATAAGTTGTATGCACAATTAACATGCATGAAACATGTTTTTGATTAATACAAAGGGGAGGAAAATGATTTAAGTATAGTTCACATTTTCCTAGAATTAAGCATCAAGTCTTTGAATCAAATTAAAAATTCCTCTAAATTTAAATGCATAATTGAGTGGAAGTATGTTTAATTGAAGAAGAGGTAATTATGCATGATTGTCCTCATCAAAAAGGGAAGATTCTTGAACTTGTAAGTTTAATGAAGATTTTGATGAGACAATTAATTACACAATTAACTATTCAATTATGTTAACTATACTTAATTAATCCAACAATATAATGATCAATATGTTAAAAATTATTATTTGGTGTGTTGTTCTGTGGATATTTGTGGAGTTATTAGCAAGTGCAAATTCATTAAGCACAGTAGTAGTCGTGGGTTACGTCGAAGGCTTGACGAGTCCATAGTCAAGGCACAGCAAACTCAAGATCAAAGCTCGACAAGCCCAAAAATCAGAGTCATTAGTTGAGGGTCATGTCAAGGGCTCGACAAGTCCACTCCTCAAGGCACAACAAGCTCAAAGGCTAAAGCTCAACAAATTAAAAAATGCACAGTCTTGGTCGAAGGTTAAGTGGAGAGCTGAACGTGTTGATTAGTCAGGGCATGACAAGCTCAAGACCAACACTCAATAATCTCAAGCATATACAACTTTGGTCGAGGGCCAAAACCAAGACACAGAGTCTAGGACATGACAAGTTTGAGGTGCAAAAAATTCGAATTCAAGGCTTGATGGAGTCCACATGAGCAAAGACTTGGTTGAGTGCTAAAATGAGGGCGTGACAAGACTTAGGGCATGATAGTTTAAAAGCATGAGCCGATGTGGTAAAAAGAGGTGTTGAAAGGCATTTAATGCTTGGCGACTTAAAGATGTTATTTGTAATGGATATTTGAATTTTTGAAGGCTACAAATACTTAGGAGATTCAATTAAGAAAGGAAGTGTAAAATTGAAAAAGAGCTTTTATTTACGAATAGATAAATCATTAATTTTCTTGTTCTATTATTCATTAACTTGTAAATATCAGGAAAGAGAGAAAAATATTATAGTGCTCTGTTCTTATTTGCTATTTATTAGTAAGCAACTAGAGAGAGAAATGAAATATTTTATTTCCTAAGTATTGTAAAAGTGGTGTATTGTTTAGTTTAAGCTTGTTTAATTGGTGATTAATAAAGTGATTGTGAAGTCCTCGGTTGGGGCATTAATGGACCATAAAGAGTAGAAGGTGGGTCAAACTCTACGTTAAATCTAGACTCAAATTTTCTATCTCTATCTCTTTTATATTTCATATTATAATCCACTGTTATATTATCCGTTGTTATTAAAGTTAATTTTGATATGTTGCATTAAAATTAATTTATTAAGCTTTTTAGGACGAATACTCAATTTACTTCCCTCCCCCATCTTGAGTATTTTCTAGTACATTTTCATGTTTTCAATGTATCAACATATAGTTTAGTATAATTATTATTTTTATATTAAATATAATGAAATTGCTGATGTCTTAGTATTTTTTTACATAATGTCTTATTTTAAAATAATTAAATCTTGATCAAATATATTTCAATTCACAACTTAAATGGAAATTTTACTAGCATTTACAGATATATCGCTTGCCATTGAAATGAAACAAAACATGAATATAATAAACATTCTAAATTTGAAATTCATGGTATCAATTTGGCTACATCTTAACACATATGATGTATATTTCAACTAGTTGTGATTTGTTTGTTTTTATTTCTTTTCATGTGAATCATTCTTGATAAATTGACATTGGATTTGATTTCATATAACTATATATTGATTATATATATATATATATCTTTTATATCATACCATATCCATACATATAATTTTAATTTAAATATTATTTAAGTGCACATAAGGGATTTTGATATCTCTTTCTTTCAGAGAAAAGAAACAACTTACATTAAGTTTGTTGACCAAAACTATTTTGTTCTAACAAAAGAACATTTGTAGAGTTTGGATTCAAAAAAGAAACATCATGGCCTAAAAGGATGTTCTTCAATAAGTCGAGGAGGTCGACATAAGTTCCCCTACAAAAAAAAAAAAAAAAGCTACAAAAGTCTTTAGATTTTGTGAATCTACATTGAAGCGAGGTTATGAGCCAGGCTATTATTATCCCTAGGCATCCATGACAACTGGACCAAGTGGTTCATCCGGATCTGCTGAGTCCCTCTCAATAATGATTCTACTTCTAAAAGCAGGAGATATATTGTTAAGCCCATGAAAAAATGCTTCAGATTTTAGCTTCTAGAAGGGAGCTCATATGAATATCCTTAGTGATGATTCATTAGCATGTTCCATTGCCATCTCTTAAACATCCACTAAATACTGTCCAGTGTTTGTCCGCATCAAAAGCTGCATCAACATTAAGTTTCAGTCATTCCTAGTTGGGTGGTTGCCATAACTTTAGCTAACCATATCGTGTATTTACGATTCGAGTCACATTGGTGTTTGCCCATAATTCCAAAATTTCTTTCCGTAATGACTTGGTCATCCGTCCATCGATGTATCGTTCGCTTTGGTAAGATACTCTACTGTTTTGTCATTCATGCCAGCTACTTCCCAGGAGGTCACCCATCCTGGGAATACTATCCTTGAGCATGCTTAACTTTAGAGTTCTAATTAATTCTAATTTATTATACTAAAAGATGCCTCAATAATTAGAGTCCTACCATATTATATTTGAAGGGTATCATATATTCCCCCACTTATAGAATTAACGTCCTCATCAATTTCATGACACAAGTTCAGAACCACACTAACTAGATAAGGTACTAGAGGTACTCCATACGAGCTTAAGAAGTGCCCACTTGAGACATTTTACCTTGTATAATGCTTAGCTCCACCACTTCTGGCTGGTGAACTGCTTTCATACTGCCTAAAATGACCCGGAACTTCGTCCATCGAGGTTTACTTTAGTAAGATTCCATACAATTTTATCCTTAGTGCCAGCTGCTTCCTAGGAGGTCACCCATCTTGGGAGTGCTCTTCCCTTGAGCACGCTTAACTTTAAGGTTCTAATTAACTCTAGGCTATTACACCAAAAGGTACCTCAATTATTAGAGTTCTACCCCCTTATATTTGAAGGTTATCACACTTTCTATTTTGTAAAATCTCCCTTTTATAATATTAATATTTCATATCGTATATTTTATTAGTTATAATTGTTTTATAATAATTTTTTAACTTGATTATCATCATCCTTATATGTGTGTGTCATCATTATTACAAATAATGATATAATAATTACTTTCTATTATTTAGGAGGCATGAAATATATTAAATATCATCACATATAAGTAATCAAAGATATAATAAAGTCAAGAATATTAAATAAATTGATTACATTTTGACCTTGCTTCAAATTATATTATTGTCACAAATAATTCAAATGTAATGTTTGGTAGTGTGTATTTATGTACAAAACAAAATATAAAGCTATAAATTAAACATTAATAGTTAAATAAATCACACAAACATGAAAACAATAATTTTAAAGACAAAGCAATATATGAACATATAGTTTATTTATCTTTGATATGAAATATGTGAGCTCTACGGTCTCATTGATAGGATAATCCCGTCAATAAGCTAATAATTAAATAAATATAATAAATGAAATATTAACTATTTTAGAAATTTGATCATGATTGGGTATGGTATGAGCTATTGGATGGTGATGGCCCAGTCCTATCAAAATTAATGGTGGGACCTTAGAATTTTCTTATGAAATATAATGAAATATCCTTTTTTTTCCCCTCTCTATTTGAAAGACTAGTGCTAA
Source organism: Combretum micranthum (assembly GCA_024138025.1). Lineage (NCBI taxonomy): Eukaryota > Viridiplantae > Streptophyta > Magnoliopsida > Myrtales > Combretaceae > Combretum > Combretum micranthum. Next base: position 89,445 of record JAMXBD010003695.1, on the reverse strand, counting down.
CATTACTGCCTTTGTTTAAAATAATTAATCTTAAACAAATATACTTCAATCACCAACTTAAGCGAAATTTTGCACACCTTGTTGGTTGAAATAAAAAGTAGCATAAATTTAATAAACATTCTGAATTTGGAATTTTGTTTTGTTTTTTTTTTTTTTGGTCTAAATTTGAAATTCATTGCACCAATTTAACTTGATGCATGAATTGTATATCCTAATCAATTTTGATTTATTTACTTTTAGTTATTTTCATTTTGAATCATTGTTGATAAGACCGTATCTTATCAAAATCAAGTAAAATATATCTTCAAATAAGGAGTTTATGTCATATTATATATATATGGAGAGAGAAAGAGAGAGAGAGAGAGTTACAAATCACAAAAGGAGAGAGTTAATTGTGAGAGTACTATAATCAACATGTCTTCAAATTCCTTTTAGATGCATTTACATGGCTGCATGAAATCAAATAAAAACATAAATTTAATTAACATTCTAAAGTGAAAATTCACGATATCAATTTTAATACATCCGGATTATATGATTTGTATCTTCTTTTTTTTTTCTCTTTTTCCCAACTATATGATATATATCACGATATCACAATTGATTTGAATTCATTCGTTTTTATTTCTTTTACTTGAATCATTGTTGATAAATTAATATTGGATCTGATTTCATTTAACTATATATGGATTATTATGTGTTATTACGTCAACATAAAATATAAACTTATAAATTAAATATCAACAGTTAAACAATTTAAGATAGTATTACTACTACATATTTGGGGTAAGTTAACCATTTTATCTAGTGAAATAATGTACTACCTTAATTATGAATTTTGCAAGTAAATAAATCTGGCAAAGTAGCAAAAGAAAATTTGCCAAATAAAAAACCTAGACAAATATTTATCTTTATCTCATTCTTTTTGCAGGAAGTATATATTCATAATTATCTTTTTTTTTATATATTTGAAGCTTTGTAAATAGATTTAGGTAATTTTCTTTTTTTGCTTTTATTTTCCTTTTTCGTTCTTTCTCTATGTCTTTGTTTTGGTTGTATAATATAGAAGTTGTTATATTAGAAATAATTATTTTCTTTCCCTTTCATATTTTTGGTTTAATCAAACCAACTCTATGTAACAAGATAAATTTAGATATGACAGAAATATACATATTAGTCAAGAAAGGTTATTGGAGAATTAAAATTATCATAATAAATTTGTTGGCCTTGCTATGAAGAAGTTATTAGCAAATATTGTTTAATCAAGAACTTGATTTTTTTTTTTTCCGGATTAATTTGCCACTTGACAACTGCCATGCAAGCTAATTAGGGAAATAAACATGCTGCTTAGCTTATTTTCTCTCTCTTTTTTTTTAATTTTCTTAATCAGTAAAAAACACCATTATTTTTGTCTTTTTCTTTTCCCTTTGACCGTCAATCACCATTGCTATAGCACTTTACAAATTGTTGTTGTATTATGTTGGTTATTGAAAAATTTTTGCGAAGTTAAATTAAATTGTGTTTTACTCTTTCAGGTTGGATTCCTTCTAAGATTATTATAAACAACTAGAAGTTGTTTTCACTAAAGTTACACAGCTGATATATATATATATATATATATATGTGTGTGTGTTTGTATGTATTTCTATCATCGCTAAATTTATTTTGTTATATAGTGATGGTTTGGTTCTTTTATTATACTACCAAAATATTAAAAGAAAAACTAGAAAAAAAAATTACTAACGAAGCAAGACATAAAAAATAAATAAAAAATAAAATAAAAATAAAATAATGTGATAAAGACAAACAACTTTTTGGTTTGCTATGTGCCAAATTTCTTTTTGCCACCATGCTTAGATCGTGGGCACCCAAAATAAAATTTACTAATTACGTGGCAATAAAAAATTGTTGTTATATGTATTTTTACTGTCAAATATTATTTATTGCTGGATAAAATCGTTGAAATATCTTAACTTTGTTATAGTGATCATACGGCATAAATATATGAACATATAGTTGAGTATAACTATCTTTCATAGTAAATATAATAAAATCCCAATGTCTTAGTTTTTTTTTTTCCCCCCAATAAATGCCTAATTTTAAAATACTAGCATTTACAAATGCATCAGTTTCTATAAGATATATAGACTATCCCTTCTAAAGATATTAATGAAGAGCTTTCTGATATTTCATCAATAGAAATGTTAAAAGAAAAAATTTAATAAAGGAAATAGAATTCAAATCAGATAAACAACACAAGCGCTCAAAATATTCATCTTACTACTAATATTCATCCAAAGCTTATTTCAAAATTTACATTAGAAGTTGCCTTACTTACATTTTTGCACTAAATTTTCGAGGTTCTATTACAACTCATTAAACTATCCTTACTCTTTACTTTAAGAGTTAGGTTGATTGTTAGATTGAGATAATTACTTTTTAGTATTTTGAAGTTTCGTGATTAGCCTATGTGTAAGGGTTGTGAGATAGAGTAAGACAGTATTAGTATTTGCAATCTCTCAATTTTATTAGATCAGTGGAATGCCCGGTGTGTATGACCGGATCCCTAGTGGTGGAGCTCGAAGAGGTGATTGACTTATAGGGAGGAACCTATATAAATCTCGGTGCCACAACCCTAGTTGTGTTGTATTGTAAATGGATCATATTATTGTACAATACAACTAGTTACTCTAAGAAATGTGACCTATAAAACATGATGTTTTAGGTTGCTTGATGAAAAACGATGTATACATAAGTTACACAATATTAGAGAAAATAAATTACATATAAAATCTGAATAATAATTATTACAGACTAGTTCAACAACTTAAAGACTAATAACATAAAGTGAACATAAAATTATTACTACAACGATTCTATAATTCTTCTACCTATTCCCATTTCCTTCTAGCTTTATTTCCTTATCGGCTTAAGTCTCCCAAACGTACTAACCACTATTGTAGGAGAACCCTGAAAAATCTATAGGAGTATGAGCATAACTATAACTCAATAAAGTAACCATCACATATTACATATCAAACATATCTAACAAGTTTATTAACAAGCAAGTGCAATGTATCATTTAAACATATGCTCAAATACAAGTTTAGATAAATTGGAATCCAAACAGGATGTAGATTTACACCCTCTCATCAAGGTTGAAGGAACTAAGTCAAGGAATACCTCATTATGACGCACCTGCCCAGGAGAAACTAAGAACAATAGGAACAACAATGCTGACATTATTTGTCGCTTCATTTATATGTATTCTTATAGGCCTTATAGTTTTAAGTCAACTTTTAGGCGATCAAATAATTCACAGATAATACTTAACATGCTTCAACAACCATCCACAAACAATTCAATTATCACTTAGAATAGGCATATTTTTAGCATTCACTTCATACACCACTTAACAAGCAATATTTCCAACCGTACATGCACCATAACTTTATTTAGTTAATTGATTACAGATGCAACTAATATTACAATTACAATCAATGTAATAGATTAGAGTTACTCACTGGGTCATGATGATTAATCGTAATAGTTCTTGGAAATCTGCAATTTGATCTAATTCACCCAATAGATGAATAAAATATTCACTAATCAGATAATTAACTATATAGATAATTTCAAATGAGTGCCTAGATGTCCTAAAATTAGTTTTTATTCTTTTTTTTAACTGTTTTATTATTTCTAATCCAATTTAGCTTATAATAATCGCTTTAAAGTTTATAAAATATTTTATTTTTATAATATATTTACAAAATTCGAGTAAATAAATATTTCTCAATAAAAGTGATCTAAATAAATTTAAATTCATGTTTTTAGTGCATAATCTTCAAGTAAACCTATATTATTTATTCTAACTTAGATTTTTATGTATAAATAGGCATCAGAAAGCTTGTTTTGCGTATTATATGCTAGTTACTTAACTTATTTGCTTTGTAATTTATACTTCCCTTATTTTATAAGTTCCTATGACTATTGTAGGATTTTTCCATGTCTTGTTTTGTTTAGAATTTTATTATTAAGTTTTTATTAATGATATGAGTCCTTTAGTGTAAATAAAATATTTATTATTATTTATTTTCATTTTGCTTGTCTTTATTCTAAGTAATACTTATATTTTTATTTATGGTGGTCTCATTATTCTCAATTTTCATAGTTTAGTTAGTTTGTTTATGTTTTCTTGGAAACATACAATCTACTATGTTTACTTTGCCTGTCAACCTTATCTGTTTATGCACATTAAAATTTCTATTATTTATGGGGTCATATCTATAATCTAATCACTAGTATACTTTTCTAGTGATTTTCTGAATTCATAAAAGTTTTATTCTGTATTTTAAATTATAGTTTGTTTCTTAGGATTATTCTAGCTTATTCAAATCTTCTATTCTAGTATCATTCTTTTAGTATACCTAAATGGTATGACTCTTTAATATAATTTTTTATATCCATAGGATCAATATTTCTCTTAGATATTTTAATGTTCGTATTGGCTAAGTTTATCATTTAGAGGATGCTATAGACATATTCTACTAAATTTTGTGTTAAGTTAAAATATGAAATATGTATGAGAAACCATATTCCTATGTGACTGAAAATTATAGCATAGGTTTCCTAAGTTTAAATTTGAATCCTTCATAATTTTCTTTACTAGATATGATAAATAACTCAATTAAAACAAGTATCACATGCTCTCTCATGCTCATGCTATTATTAGTCATAAATCTAAGAAGACTAAATATATATAAAGTTTCTATAATAGGTCTATACTTCCATTTTCCTAATTTCTACACATGTTGAAGATAAATTATTGGACGACTGACAACCACCCCCCCCCCCCCCCCCCCCCCCCCCCCCCCCCCCCCCCCTTTCTAATATGACCATAACCTATAGAAATTATCAAGAGAGTAAGTAGTTGAAATTATTTAATACACTATATTAGTGAAGATAATTCTTACCTTTGACTATGACCTTTAGAATCTTGTTGTACTATTGGTTGTCTTATTTTTGTTGTTGATTATGGTGGCTAAAAAGAAGAAGTGGGGTTTTGTTTGCTCCAAATTGTCTTGTGGGACACGTGATTCATGATGAAGACCTGAGGCTTTTGGAATTGTCAATTTCCCTTTTTTTTTTTCGTTGATGTTTATAATGGGCTTCTAGAGAAGAATAAGTTTGTTGCTTGTATTATGTATGTGTGTGTGTGTGTGTGTTTGGGGGGGGGGGGGGGGGGGGGAACTTTCACCGACAAAGGGAGTTTGACTAATCTAACTTTTTTTTCTCCTAGGGTCATTTACAGTGGTATAAGTTGGGTTTATAATTTCTAATTGTTGTTGTTGCTTCTAGGTGAAGGGAAAAAAATTGTTACCGCCCTCTACAAGCTTTTTTCCATTGAGTCATCAAGTTTGCATTAATTGTAGAATTAATGTGTCTCTCTATAAGCCCCTAGATTTTATGCTATGTTTTATGCCTAAAACCTAGAACCGAAAGTTAATTGGAAATCCTAAAGTCAACAAATCGATATTAAACCCTAGTGATCTAGAACCGACAATCTCGTGCTCTTAACCCTTAAATAATAAAATTGAACTAATCATAGATTGTAGTTCGTAATAATACGGTGAAACTTAAAAATATCATATTCATAAAAATTTAGTTCGTTTCGAACCCAAATGGAAACAGATTTTGAAAACAGTATCCTGATGCACCAAATGGTAAAAATATTTTGATAACGTCATTAAACTCATAATAATATAAAGATTCCAAAAATATCAGTTTTATAATTTTTTAGTACCTAGAAATATCATATATAATGCTTTTACGTGTATTTTCTTTACTACCGGTATTAATTTGTCTTGTCTACTATTCATATCATTATTCTACACAATTCATTACTATTCCTCTATTTTTACTTTTTTCCTTCCTACCATACCTATTTTTTACAATTTACTTTTTTCGTAAAACTTTAATGACATCATATCTTACATATTATTACAAAAATACAAATTCAATCAAATCTCATCCTCTCTCCTCTCTCTTCCACCCAGCCACTCCTTCTCCCACACATTTATTTCTTTTCTTTAATTTTATTTTATTCACCATTTGTCCATAAATCTCTATAATACCCCATCCCTCCTTTTCTTTCATACATCACTTAGCATAACAAAACTTTTCCAAAATCTCTCCACAAACCCTCTCTCTAAAAGTTCCTTCCCAACTCACATCAACCCATAGTCTTATTACTCCCATACAAACAATAACCTCTCTTTCTTCTAGCATCCACATCTCTACATCAAGTAAAATTCCTACAAATATTTTTTTTTTCATGTCATGTAACTTAACATGATCATGGTGTGTGTTTCCTAAGCCTATGAGTGTTATGGAAGCAACACTATGTTCATGTTTTGCTCTTGTTCATGTAAAAAAATCTAATTTTCTCTATTATGTTATTTTATTGTTGTTATATTGTTATTATTGCTCTAATCTAACTTCTATATGTTATTAAATATATTTATGTATATATATTTCTTAAAGCATATAAGCTCATTAACATAACTTTTATATTATGCCTTGTAATTTTTATTTATTTATTTCATACAATTAAATTAAGACTAGTTTATCTAGTCTTAGACTTGTCATTATCAAGTCAAAACAAATTATTTTTTTTCTTTTTAGATTTATCCATAATCTAAGTCGAGGAATCTTGATACCAATCTAAGACTCTCATGATTTTCTTGACTTATTTTCTTTCTTTGCTTTATGGGACTAGTCTATCTCTAGTCCGAAAGCCTTGATACAAGCTAAGACTTCCAATACTTAACTTTTATTATGTGTTTATTTTCTATATTTTCCATCTTATATATTAATTATTTCTATCATGTTACTTAGTTGTAAATTCATGTTCATACATGATTATGTTGTTGTTGTCTTAATAAGAATAAAAGAAGTTCTTTCTTTAATAAAGAAAAAGGGACTAACCTCACTATAAAAATGTATTTGACACATAGGAAAGTTTCATTAAAAACTTAGCATTTTACTTCAACAAGGTTATTTTCATTAGCTAGTTATCATAGATCTCAGAGTTGTTTTTATATAAGGCTTTTCAAAGAATTTAACTAAGTAATTTCATTACCTTCTTTTCAAACCACTAAGATAAAATTTATTACCTAAAACCTTAATGTTAAAAATTTTTATTATACAAATTTTTCTTAAAAACTTATTATTAAAATCATCACTAGCACTTTAGTAAACACTATGATTTAGACAAGCTTTTTAAGCCAAGTTAAAATCCACTCACCAAAGTAAAAGTCGACTTAAATAATAAAACTAGTAAATAACTTGAAAGACTAAGTTTTTTGGAACTTAAAAGTATCTTCTAGAAGTTAAGGAAAAATAATTGTAATAAGAAACCACCCACTTACAAAAATTCAGAAAGATTTTAGTTTTCTTTCCAACTACTTAAAATAAAATTGTCAAGTTTCACTTTTCCAAACTACTAAGACAAGTTACTTATGAAAAGTCCATTGTTAAGACAAAATTATTAGAATCATGTGTATAATATGAGTTTATATATATGTATTAAATGGATTTTTCAACTATATAAATATTCATATACTTGTTTGTGGAATTTTTGGATGAAGAAAAATTGGAAAACTTATTTTTAAGGGCTAGGAAATTCGTGACAGATTCGTACCCCATTGTTTTGAAACCCAAATGGAGTTTTATGACAAAAATAACCTTAGAAATAGATAGATCTTTTCAAGTAAGTAGAAAATGACATATAATATATGAAATTCCGAGTTAAAATGAGCACGTTATGGTCATTTTAAGTTGAAATTTCACCCCATCCGAATTTTGACAAACTTAGTGGAATAGAATTAGCAAGATTTAATAGAACTTGTAAGAAATATTTATTTTAGGTATTTCTCTTGTTTAGGTGACGTGGAAGACGAGAATCCATAACTTGAAGACTACTACGACTAGAAGTTTGCTCTCCAATAGCTGAGTGATATTTCCTACATTCTTGTACTTATGTTTTTGCTTCTAGAACAGTGGTATTAGATTTAGGAAAAGATAAAAATGAGAAAGTGCATGTGCTTTACAACATGAGTGAATTTATGTTAAGTATATCGAGTAGGAATTGTCTATAATTAATTTTATTTAGTATAGAAATGATGTGTCTACAAACTCTATGATAACTCCTTAAAATATCTAATATTATGCCATGAGTATTTAATTAAATAGATTCATGCATATCACGTAGTGAGTCACATTGCATTCATAACTATACATTTGGTCGGACAAGGGCACGGTAATGAGGTCCGTAGAGCTAGAAACTCCACATAACGGCAAATGGTCGTCCGAATTTATTTAACGATGAGTACACACTTGAATGAACTACATTTTAGCCGCTAATAGTGGCTTGCATAAAACCTTAAAAACGAATAGCAATCTATATGGCTTGGAACACCTAATCCCAAATAGAGGGCACAAAATCCATTCAACATATGATACCTAAAAAATCATACATATTGAATGCTTACGTGTTTGTTACATTTTATATGCTTAACTAAATAACTTGTTTGATTATTTGTTGTTCAAGTACTTATTTGTGGAAATAAATCTCACTAAGAAAGTAAGATTACCCCTTTTAGATACCTTTTGCAGTGGTTGAAGCCCCAATGTTATTTCTCTCAGGTACTACTCTTTTTGGATTTAGGAGCTTTTGGATGAAGTCAAGGACAAGAAGTACACTTAGACATTTAAGTAAAACTCTGGTATAATTATTTTTTTTATTAGACTATGATGGACTATATATATTTTGATAGGAGAATGTCCTTTGATATTTGTAAGATTCCCTATAATTAAGATGCTTTTGCTATGATTTCCATTCTTAATTGCTATTATATCTTCTTAAACAACTTGTTTCAAAGTTGGTCCTCTATGATCGTGAAGGTGCATCTTACACCCGATATCAAAGCTTTTGGGATGATTAATGTTGTCATACTTAAGCTTAATATTGAGTATGGCTGACTGTTGCATTTAGGGTACCCTTTGGAGCGTGACACTCTCCATTGACTTTGTTTTACCATTCTTCCAATCTCACAAGCAAACACATGGTAGAACAATTTCCATGGAGAGGGGCCAGTCATGTGGCTTGAGTTTTCACTGTATGGAGTAGATTTTATGTGTAGCGTAATTATAAACCTAGATATCTATCTAATTTCATCAAAAGCTATAATTATATTAGTTATGTGAGATTTTTATTCCTCAAAGTTTATTTAAGGTTTTCAAATATTATTATAGTTTTGAGTTTAAATTTTACGTGATTGAGTATTCTTAAAGTTTTGTCCTACACGATTATGGTTTTAGGACCCGATAGGTCAAATTAGAAAATTGATACATATAGACTCCAGATTTTCTAACTAGAATTATGGTGTATTCTAAATTTTTATTGAAGATCTAAATTGACAGTTATGAATCTGTTTATAGTTTCTTATTTCGTATTTATAGCACTAACGGTTATTTTTAATTTATCATTTTTAGTCTACATACTCTATGAGTTACTAGTTTTAGTGCACTTGAAATCTAAGGCTACTTGTACTTACATCTTAAGTTTTCGACTTAGGTTATGAAATCTTGTCTTTGGTATTTTTTAATGTCTAGAAAATTTCTATTCAGGGTTTTAGGGTTATAAACAAACCCATAGTACTTTAAAGCTTATGGCTAGGATTTTTGTCGGGTCTCAAATCCAGTATCTATCGGGCATTTGCTATTCTATTGATTTTTACTAGTCTTAAAATTCTCGAGGTTTACACTCAGCCTCATTTATTTTTTGCGCACTTCAAATTTTGTTATTACTTATTACATTACATTCATTCGTTTATAGCACACATAAAATTAAAATTTGTAAATTTTTCAATAACAAACATAAGAAATTGTATGATTACCAAACCCTCAAATAAAAATTACTCAAATAGTAATTACATAAAATCAATTACCATAATACCGATGCAAAATTACATATTTAGTGGGGAATTCATGAATTTGCATGCAAATCTCATCTTAAAGATGCAATTCATCAATAAATATGAAATGTCTGTTAAATAAGTAAATCGTCTTTTCAAGATGCGATTCATCTTAGAAAAACATGAAACACCATTTGAATATGCGATTTAGCACTATATGATTTTTGGTTGAATCGCAATATCTTCAAAGGGTGTTTCATGTGTAAATTTGTAAAATGCTGGTTCAACATACGATTTTGCACTAGTATTTGTGAATTATTTTTTATATAATTTATATTTGTGTAATTTTTTCTACAAAGTTGGTAGATACGTGTTTCACCAAACAAAAAACAAGTCACCCCTTCCCTCTTATTTGTTTGTTGTGACCTACAAATTAAGGAAAAAAAATGGAAAAATGTCATAAATGGTAGCTAAACTTTTGCAAATTTTGTAATTGGGTATTTGAATTTTGACATTTATTAATTTAATACCTGAACATTGAAATTCTCAATTTAGTACTTGAAAAACTTTAATAAAATTGAATCAATTAGTAACCAAAATGCTTCAAAGAAATTAATAGAGATAATGTTAGTATCATTTAATTGTATTTTGATGCATATGGTGTATATCTCAACTAATTTTGATTTGTTGGTTTTTATGTCTTTTCACTTGAATCATTCTTGATAAATTGATATTGGATTTGATTTCATTTAACCATATAATGATTTTCATCTATTCTATATCTTTTATATCTATATATGTTATTTAAATAATTGTTTAACTACAAGGATTCAATTGTTTTCCAAAATTGTGAATTATAATATTAATATTTCATACCATATACTTTCTAATATCATTAGAGTAATAATTGTCAATTTACATATGTATAACATTTTTTAAATTTGTTATCATTATAATCATATTTATGTATCATTATTATTACTAATTGTGATATAATAATTACCTTTCATTATTTAGGAGCATGAATATATTAAATATTTAAATATATTAAATATCTTAGCATATAAGTAATATATGATATATAGATTGAAATACATTAAGTAAATTTATTATATTTTTGCTTGCTTCAAATTATATTATTGAAACACATATGCGATGCTACTAGTGTATTATCTATATTATTGAAGCAAAAAGACACACTTTGGTGTCATTAGTGTTCTATGTTTCTATTCTATGCACAATGATTTAATTATGAAAAAAAACTATAATTTTTTTATAATAAATAGCTATTCTTTCCATAACTCCTTTTCTAAAATAACTAGTAGTGGTGCATCTGCGTTGTATGTGCAAAATTTAAAAAGCAACATTTGAAAAAAATAATATAACAATAACTTAATGAAACTATATTAATGATATACTATAGCAACACACACACACACACACATATATATATATGAGAAGGACCATACAATAAATGAAAATGACAAACAAATTCACAATGGAAACAGTTGTTGGAGACAACCTATGCAAGCTAAATTACTGTTTACTGGATAAAAAAATTAATTAAATGATTGTGTGGAGAAGTTATAAGTAATTGAAGTTTTTGTAGAATCTAATAGTGGTTGGGTGAAGAATGAGGTAGCAATTGGAGAGAGAAATGAAAGTAGGATTAAAAAAAGAAGAGATTGTTTCATGTTTAACCATCGTTTAAAAAAATTACATAAATACAATTAAGATAAAAATAATTACATAATTACCATTACTATATCTTATATTAAATATGCGATATTAGGTCTTTTGTGTATCACATGTTGAAGATGCAATATATGTGTAATTATTCAATGTATGCCGCATGACCAATATGCGATACGCATTCAGACCTATATCACATATTGGTCATGCAATCTAGCTATTTTCAAAAATTTATTAGCATACATCGCTATATTATATGTTAGAAATGGGATACTTGTGCAAATCTTTATATTGCATCTTCACCATACGATATAGCAATTGTAATTTTATAATTTTTTTTTGTAATTTGTATTTTAGTAATTTTTTTGGTCAAAAAATGGTAGACATTTTTTCACCCATAAAAAAGTTGTTTAATTGAAAATGTAGACTCCAAATATTGAATGTTTTGGGTATATAGGAGTAGACAAGGGCTCCTTCATGAATTCATGACTTTTTTTCAAAGAATGACCATTCATTTTTTTTTTTTCTCTTTCAAAATCTTTACATTGTTTGTGTTATTTGAATATCTTAATTCTTTATGACTTTCTTTTCATATAAATAATTAAATTATAGTTTTAATTATCAAAAAATGAATTTATTATACATTTCAATAAGAATGTTTTTCTTCTTTTAGCACATGCATTGTATATGCACCCACTGCAAGTTACATCTAAAAAAATATAAAGTTACAAATTAATTATTAATAGTTAAGCAAATTATACACAAAGGGAAACAATAATTTTAAAGATAAGGCAATAGTACTATAAAAGATAGATATATAAACATATAAGTTATTTATATTTTACATGGAATATAACAGGATTTTTTTTTCTTTTAGTTGAGAGACTAGTGGTAATAATTAATGTATTAGCTTAAAATTATCAATCATGATCAAAGTCAAGCAAAATTTTGTATCTCATGTTGGTTGAATTCGAAATTCACCACCAATTTAACTATATTTTGACACATGGAATGTATATCTTAACCGATTTTGATTCGCTTGTTTTATTATTATTATTTTTTTCATTTGAATCATTGTGGATAAGACCAAATCTTTTCAAAATCAAGTCAAGATAGTTTAAAATAAGTGTACATGTAAATTATATATATATATATGTATATATTAGATAAAAGAGAGAAGAGACTCAGAGAGAGAGAGAGAGAGAGAGAGAGAGTTAGAAAATCACAAACGTACAAGATTAGTTCTTAGAGCTGTGACCAAGATGTCAGGCGGCGGTTGCTGTGCTTTCCTACGCCAAGTGATCACGGGACGATGGTTCATGATGTTTGCATCGTTCCTGATCATGGCGGGTGCAGGTGCAACGTATCTATTTGGGGTCTATTCCAAGGACATAAAGGCCACACTAGGCTATGATCAATCCACCCTTAACTTACTAAGCTCCTGTAAGGACCTTGGAGCCAATGTAGGCGTCCTCTCGGGCCTACTCGCCGAGGTAGTCCCAACATGGGTGGTTCTATTGGTAGGAGCCGCCATGAATTTCGCGGATATTTTTTGATATGGCTTGCTGTAACAAAAAAATTGCACAAGCCAACGGTGTGGCAGATGTGTATATACCTGTGCATGGTGCTAATTCACAAAATTTTGCAAACACGGGATCTTTGGTCACATGTGTGAAGAACTTCCCAGAAAGCAGAGGTATGATGTTGGGTCTTATGAAGGGTTTTGTTGGTCTAAGTGGTGCAATGATGACACAACTTTATTTTGCAATATATGGGGATGATTCAAAATCATTGATCCTTCTCATAGGTTGGCTTCCTGCTGTTATCTCCATTATTTTTGTTTATACCATCCGAACTATGAAACTTTCACAATCCAAACGAGACTAAGGTTTTTTATGAGTATTTGTATATTTCAATCGCACTGGCTTTGCTTTCATGGGATTAACAATTGCACAAAAACAAATTAACTTCTCACATTATGCCTACATTGGAAGCACCATTGCTGTCTGTTTATTGACCTTTTTGCCAGTACTCATTGCATTTAGAGAAGAGTGGCGTAATTGGAAAGAAAAGAAAAATCCTATTGGTCCTACTACCATTATTGTTGATAAATCCGAAACGCACCAGGAAATTAGCCAGGAAAGTGACAAGACCGAGGAGGATAGTCCTAACAAAGTAGATGCATGTTGCACAAACGTGTTTAAGCCCCCAGAGAGAGGACAAGATTATTCAATTTCTCAAGCCCTTTTGAGCTTTGACATGATAGTGCTTTTTATAGCTACATTCTGTGGACTAGGTTGTAGCCTAGCTGCTGTTGATAATTTGGGCCAGATTGGAGAGTCTCTAGGATATCCACAAAAAACCATTAGCACATTTGTTTCCCTTGTCAGCATATGGAATTATTTTGGTAGAGTTTTTGCGGGTTTTGTCTCTGAAATCATATATTTGAAATGGAAGGTACCACGACCGGCTATCATGATGCTTTCCCTCGTATTATCCGCAATTGGGGACTTGATAATTGCCTTTCCGTTCAACTTTTCAGTATACATTGCATCACTCCTGGTCGGGTTCTCATATGGGGCACAACTCACACTTCTGTTTACCATTATTTCGGAGCTTTTCGGTTTAAAGTATTACTCCACGTTGTTCAATTGCGGACAGTTGGCTAGCCCCATTGGATCCTACATTCTCAATGTGTTGGTGGTTGGAAGGCTTTATGACAAGGAAGGATTGAAGCAACTAGCTTTGAAGGGGCTGAAGAGATCAGATGTGAAGGAACTGACCTGTCTTGGTGCTCAATGTTACAAGCTTTCATTCATTATTTTGGCACTTACAAACGTTGTTGGAGCAATCTTTTTATTGTTTTTGGTCATAAGAACCCGCAAGTACTATGCAGGGGACATTTACAAGAGGTATCGGAATCAAATGGCTTCCAATGAGAAGGAATTAGCTGCAAGGACTTCTGACCAAGTTGAAGAAGAAAAGCCAAAGTGAAAAAGCAATTGCTTGTGCTGAAACTGGTACGAGTTAGATTGGAGAAAAGTAGGATTCATTCCAACTTCGAATTAGTTAAAAGTTTTTCATTAGTTCTTTGTTCTAAACAATTCTTTTTTTGGTTTTTTTTTTTTTTTTTTGGGTTTTCTTAGATATAATGGTGGCTTGAGACTTTTTCTCTAATTATATGGTTAGTCTTATCTTAGTTTATTCAGTTTTTGTTTTCCCTTTTTGGCAACCTAGATATTTCCTTTCTTTCCCACATATATATCTTGTTCATACAGTGCATACGTATGCCATTTGAATATTTTTCAGTGAATATCATTTTAATTAACGATCAAAGTGCTTTATTGATTTATTGAAAATTTGTTTGGGTTTAAAGAGAACTACTCAAGGTAGAATCTTATCCTTCTATAAGCAAATCTTTGAATCCTATATCAAATAGACTGACAATTACACTATTGCAGGGACTATACATGTTTGGTGCTAAAAAGAAAAGGAAAATGTGATGCATGTTTTTTATCTTGCAAATTGGTAGTGAATGTGGTACAATTTTTTTTCCCCTTAATTGCATTCTCATAGGAATTGAATGTAGTAAAGGTATGTTACAAATATCTTATATCTGTTATGCTTAGTTAATACATCCTTTTTTTTTCTTTTTTTTCTTTTCCTTTTGGCCTAAATATATCCTTATTTGAACCCATAATTTTTTTCCCTATATTATCTATTACTAATAGTTATTGAGTATTTGTTCTCTATCATAATAACCTATTAACAACACTTATCTATTTTTTTCTCCTACTAATACACCAGCCCTCTCTTTCTCTTCATTTTTTTTTTCCTTTTGAACAATCTTTGTTCTTTAATTACCATCAAAATGTCTAATATTTTTTAGCGTTTTCTGATTAAATATATTTTAAACTGGTTATACATAAATCCTTTTCTTAAACCATTCATATATATAGTTTGATTTGATAATTTTTTATGGTATAAATTTGATTAAATTATTATATTTAATTTTCGCAAAATACATTATCGGCATTACCAATGTATGATTAATATTATATAAAATACTTTACTCGACATGTTTGTGGTGTAAAAGTTTACGTAGATGATTTATTTATGTAACAAGTATCACTTATTTGCATCTCTAAATATACATGTTATCTTTTTACAACATTGTGTGATTGTTATCATTTATTTGTATGGATAAAGCAAAAGCATGATCAACTTTTTGCAATCGAGGGTGAAGAAAATCCTTCCCTCAGCCAATTGTGGAATGGGATTGAACCGTTCACTTTGGTAACTCAACAATGTACTACAAGCTATGAATTAATAACCTCTATCATGTTTGCCATTAAATAAAAATACTTATACAATTAACTATCCTCTTTCCTCTTTCGTTTCTTTAAAGGTTTTTTCTTTCTTTTCTATTGACTTTATCGAGATAGGTATATGGAAGAAATGAATAATTTGTACTCATCCACATTCTCATATATTTCATAAAGAAAATTAACAATTATTATATATTATAGTTGTTAAGATGGAGATTGAATCTGATTTATCTCAATACAAGAAAAATTATGCGTTGAGAATAGAATTATCAATTATACATTAGAAACATTGTATTATAGTGTTTACTTCGTTCAGCATTTTATTAGAAAGAAAAATTACTTAACCTGCTTTATGCTTATATCCTTGTATGGCATCTGTTGGTCTCAACTGTCACAATCTAGACTTTTCACTAGTACACTTGAACCATGCGGCACTTATTATCCTACAATGTTAGTAGTAAGGAAGCCTTAACACAACTCAATATAATCAACGATCGACCTTAAGATCTATAAGCAATACACAAGAAACAAAAAATAACTGACAATAAGTAAAAATGGGCATGGGCAAGAATCAAATGGAGAATAATACACTTTTATTAATATCTCAATGTATAAGGCTACAATTTAGTATGTATTAGGTTCAATTCTCCCTCCATCATTGTAATGATAAAAAAAGAAAAAAAATACTTCATATATGTAGATACATATTTATATACATGTTATAGATTTTCAAATTGTAATTTGACATGTATGTTATAGATATATATATACTGTATTCTATATTGTATAACAAATATAAGCATTCATTATATATAACAAATGAATTATACATATACATATATATAAACATATATTCTATTTATTTGTTATATATGTAATATAATAATATATAGATTTTGTATTATAATCTATAGATTATGTATATATATTTTAGACATTTGTTATGCATATTATATAATATATATATATATATATATAACATATAAATTAAGCTAGTTAATATATGTATATTTATATTTTATAAACGAGTAAATTATATTATAAGATATCAACTTTTGGAGGTAAGTTCATTTGAAGTATTAACGTGTCATGTACTTATTGGTTAGATGATGTGATTGTATAAATGAAGTTAGATCAATTAACTCGGTATTAATGATGACTTGAAAAGTTACAATCGGACAACAAATTTTGCAATTTAAAAGTTGAGGTAGTAAATCGAATATTTACAAAAAGTTCTAGTATTTATGACATTATCCTTACTCTATATGTTATATATACATATTATACAATCTATAAATATATATATGTTAATTATATGATATATCAGTTAATATATATAATATAATAAGTTATATAATCTATATTATAAAGCCCACACACACATAGAATTTATGTTTTGTAATAAATGAAATATAACATATATATAATATTATATATATCTATATGTTATATGATATACATAATTTATATTTTATATATAATCTCTTAGTTATATATGCAATTATATAATCAATACAATCTATTAATGTTATATCTATGATCTATAGTTTAATATGGATATATAGTCTATAATAACGTTAGTTATATACATATCAATATTATAATGTTTCAATTCCTAATTTCTGTCAATAGTTCAAGGTTTGAACTGTTTATTTATGCATCATATACATTTGCTATTATAATGCATTTTAATTCATATTATTATCAATTCTCATCAATAATTCAAAATTTAAATTATATTAAATTCGATCGTTTCTCATCTTTTCCATATTTTTCTATATATTTGTCAAAATAAATGTAGTATTCAATTTCAGATAACTAGCTTAGGGCTTGAATTAGGAGTTGCTCACGTCACGTAGGATTTTGTTTGAACACACGTGAGATATCTAGGATTGAGTTGAGCACATGGGTTGCCATATATCATCATATATCACAATATTATATTACCGGTTGCAAATTATAGCAAACCACCAAAAAACAGATTAAGACTTTTGAAGTAGCCAATTTAAAATAAAATGGATAAAACTGGCAAGGGTACAGCTGCGGTATAAGTAGCTAGCATTACCCACTGGGATGAACGTTGTGATACAAAGAGAGGACCATTTCCAAATTTTCAACTCAGCTTGTTGCAAATTGCAAGACCAATGATAATAAAAATAAATAAATAAATAAAAGAAGAAACAGTTCGCCTTAAAACATAAAACCAAAGTTATAAGCATATAAATTCAGTGTGTAATCTTCTTAATTTTGCATAAACCTAATTTTGATGATTGATAAGCTAAGAATAAATAACAAAATTTTAAAATAATTTAAGAAAAGTCTTATAGAATACTCCTAATACCAAGGTGGTATACTGATGTGTAACCAAATTAGAAACCCCCCGAAATATAATTATATATTTGACTTATAGGATGGAAAATAATTAAAACTCAAATAAGTAAAGTAATTGGAGCAAAATGTAATTTAAAATCTCTAAATTAGTTTATATTAATAATCCTTAAACAATCTACATTACTAATTTAGGGTCTTTTTGGATTATCTGATTTTTTATCTGTATCGTATATGTAACAGATCTGCATTTGTAACTTATTTACATAATATATATATCGTACCTTTTTGGTCTGTTTATAAGTAAAATTGTTATTTTTTCATTGGTATTTTTTTATTAACAAACATTTGTTTGAAAACCATAAAATTATGATGTCAAAATGACCAAAACATGATGAAACAAATAGTTCGTTAATCGTTATACTAATGAATATTAGGTACATAATACATAACATAAAAGTGCGTATATATATGTGTATATATATATATCAAGTTATTACTAAAAACTACAATAATGATAGTAATATATCATAATAATCATTATCAACTTGATATATTATAGTAAATAATATATAGAATCATTTTGTCAAATAATACTATTATAAAGGTTCCAATACTTAATAATATACGACTTACTATACTCACATGTTAAAGCACTTATAATAAGTTAACCATAATAATTATCTATCGAAGATCATAATTATTGTACACGAATACTATTTTTATTATAACCATGATAAATTATCATATTATAATTATAGTATAATTGTTATCATAATATTAGTCGACCTTAAAATATTATCATTATAACTTTAATTTTATGATGATAAAACATATTATTGAAAAAAAATTGTACAATAATCTTATTGTGTGACATTTAGTATAATATAGCATCTAGCATTGTAATAAATATGATAATATGTAATTATATATCATAACATGATACTATAATAATAACATAAGATAGTGCTTAAATTTCCTATTGTACTATGCTATCTTTCTTCAATAACTCTAAAGAAAATCAAACAAAATCATGCCAAATCAAAGCAAAATCCTAAAGTACTACTCCATATCAAATCACATTTAAACCTGCGATATCAAAATCTTTGACCAAGAACATAATTCCTTAAATAAAGGAATTACACTATACTTGAGAGTGTTGAACATTGTAACGTACCTTAGAAAGGATTTGAAGGGAAAAAAATCATTATGAATAATAAATCTAATCAAAATCTTTGATAAATCTAAATAAATTTGAAAAATCTTTTACTAAATCTAGTTTTCATCAAAATAGATCTTCATGAACTAATTCATATCTAACTAAATTACCCATCAAATCATCACATGTATGTTTATCCACTCAAGCACTTTTTCAATCCCTCCACTTAAATCACATTAAAATTTGTAACATCAACTCGGTAAATTAAAATTACAAGAATGAACCTAAACCCTACCCATATAAATACCTAGCACAAGTCTGAATTAATTAATTTATATTAGGCTAAACTATACCAGAATATTTGGAGTAAGTTCATTTAAGGTTGCAATGTTTTGATTGGTTCAAAATAGATTCCAATATTTGGAGAAATGAGTCAATTGATGTCTCTATTGACATGTGTCAAAAGATCATTTTCCTATTGACACATGTCAATGAAAAATTCAATTGACTCACTTCTTCAAACGTTGAAACCTCTTTTAAATCATTCGAAACATTAGGACATCTTTTGAATCTTTTGAAACGTTTGGACCTTCTGGTGTAATTTATCCATTTATAATATGTCAACTAAATTCAAGGAATTAAATCAAACTGCAAAACCCTGCATTTTTTTCCAAAATGGGGCCTAGACATCACATATACATGGAGAAATGAAGTGATTTAACTCTAAACCAACATCTAAAAAAATCCCCTTCCTTTCCCATCACCTCACTTAAATCATCAAGTACACATAATTTCCGAGAGAAAGATTTCATGTACTTCTGTGGGAGATTTATGGATACATTAAGTACACTTGTGAATGTACTATTGTGAGCTAGTATTTGATGACAATACGAAAATCATCACTTCCTTATTTTCTCTCCCCTACTGATATGAAGATTTTTTATACTTTTAGGATCCCTTTTTAGAAACACAAAGTGCACATAGAAATGTACAATTATGGCTTTGAAAACACAACTAGCAAAGCCATCATTTCTCCTTTTTGACTTCACAGTCACACTCTACAATCTTTTCCCACTCTTCTCTAAATCTCTCCATCTCTAACTTTCCATTTCCTTGTTTTTCTCCTTTTTGTTTTTCTCTTTAATGTCTAGTTTCTCATCATCTCCAATCATTTTAACTAGACACATGGTTGGCACATTATTGTAGGGGAGATTTGTGTATCCTTTTTATGGGAAAAGTATAGGAGACACAAGTACGCTTACATATGTACAAAAGTAGGCTAAGATTAAACACATGAGGACCAACTTTTTCCCTATTTTTGACTTCACACACATTCTCCACAATATTTGTAAACCCTCGAAGAGTCTCTTAAAGATGTTCAAAGGATAATTAGGGCAATGATGATTTTAATAATGTGGATCCAAGTCAGTAAAGCTTGAAACTACGAAAATCTTAGCAAACCCTAATGGCTTTCGTGTCTAATGATTAAAAGACCTCAAAGTATAATCCTATGTAACCCTAAGATCAATTATCCCAAAAGATAAATTAATGACCTTAGCAATATATGAAAACTAAATATTTGACTAATGACATAAATAAGCACATATCTTATTAGATAACAACAACTTGAATTCGGATTTTATGAACCAAAATTCCACGAATAAACTTAAACCGAAGTATAGTTATACTTATACATATATATATATATGTATTGAGTTATAGATCCAACTCATATAGATTTATAACAAGGAGATCATAAAAATATGTTTTATATATATTTAAAAGACATTGAAACCATGGATATCCTAAATATATGAAATATACTTCGAAGAGGACTTGGACATAAAGAGTTCTGCGATGTACACCTGCTACTAGAGGAGTACACTACTGAGCTACATCAAAGCTTAGACGACCTTCAAATTCAAGAAGTTTTGCAAAGAGCTCAGAATGTTAAGGCCAGCTTCAACACCATCGACCTTGATGTCTACGCCACTGGCGTAGGGTGGTTACACAACTGGCATTGAGCTGATGTACATTGTTATAGAACAACGGTGTATTCAACACTGCACTTACACTACCAGCCTATGTTTTATTTGAGTCAACCTTTGTGTTTTGCATATAAACAGTTCTTATTTATCCTAAGGTTTGAATGAAATGAGTGTGTGCCTCTTATCAAGCCAAGACGAAGGAGTATTCTAGAGAAAGATAGAGAGAAAAGAGAGGAAACTCTAGAGAAAGAAAAGTTGTTCCTGTTTTGTAATCCACTAATTGTGGTAAAGTTTTGTGAGATCCACCATTTGGTGAAGAAACAGAAATCCACCATCTTGTTGATGAAATAGTGATCTACCATTTGTAGTGATGATTGAATGATCCACTAGGTAGATCTAGTGAAGAAAACTTGTAATCCCATTATTTTAATTGTAGAAGATTTAAAGCACTATTCGTCCTATGGTTTTTCTCGCATTGGGTTTTCTATGTTATATCCTAGTGTTTTTTATTTATAAGTAATTGTTTATTTGCTTATTATCGCATTGGCAAGAGGAGATCTAATCTCTAATCATAGGTTGATTAATATTATTTGATTAATCAGGTTTTCTATTTGTTATTCTGATTAGGAATTATGGCATTTTCTCCTAACAAGTGTTATCAAAGCCCAGGGTTTTAAACATAAAATTAAGGTTTGTTGCAGTGTAGATATGGCAGAATCATTAGGTCTATGGAAATCTATGATGGAAGATCTATTATATTTCAAAGATCCTTATTTGCCTTTGGGTAGTGATGCTGCAAAGCCACAGGACAAGTCTAGTGCTGATTAGACAATCATGCACATGAAAACTACTGGTTATATCCGACAATAGATAAATCATAGTATGTATCACCATGTTACCTAGGAGACGAGACCGGATGTCCTATGGAGGAAGTTGGAGTCCATGTATGAGGGACAAATGACCTTGAATAAAACCTCCTTGATTAGGAGAGTTGTAAATTTGAAATACAGTGACAGATCTAACATGGTCAAGCACTTGAATGATTTTCAAGGGCTAGTGAATTAGTTGCCTACCATGAAGCTGGTACTTGATGATGAGATCCAGGCATTGTTGTTGCTAAGCTACTTACCTGATGGTTAGGAGACTAGTTGTGTCCATTAGTAACTCTGCCCCGAAGGGAATGCTCACCATAGCAATGGTGAAGGACAGCTTGATAAATGAAGAGGCTAAGAGGGGGGATCTTGATACAGGATCTGATTATACTGGTTACTAGTATGCTAGGAAGGAATGGAAGAAGCAAGTACAGAAGATCATCTGATGAGGATGATGAATAAGAGGAATCTAGGGGAAGGTCCAAGCCAAGAGGAAGGAACAACCTCAGATGCTACTATTGTGACAAGCTAGGTCACATGAAGAGAGAGTGTAAACTTTAGAAGAGAGAGAAAAGTAAAGGAGATGAAAAGAATGAAGACACTACAGCTGCAGTAGTAGCAAAAGATGAGGAGATCGTCATTGCTTGGGTTGATGATTGTGTTAGCCTTGCATGTCATGATGATGACTGGGCGATTGATTTCAATGCCTCCTTCCATGTGACTTCACATAGTGAATTCTTCTCAACCTACACTATTGGTAATTATGGTAATGTTAGGGTGGGAAATGATGGTAAATCTAGGATTGTAGGCATTGGAAATGTTATTTTAAAGACTAACATAGGTTGTTGGCTCATGCTTAGAGATGTCAGACATGTTCTAGATATTTGCCTTAACCTTATTTCTGTAGGAAACTTGATGCTGAAGGCTATTATAGCCACCTTGGTGAAGGAAGATGGAAGCTCACAAAGAGTTCTCTCATTATGGCAAAAGGAAAGAAGAGGAGTACCCTTTACTTAATGCTAACAAAGTTAAGTAAAGGAGATGTGAATCCTATACTCTCACATGGAGGTTCTAATGATGGCAGAAATGAGGGAGATTAGGTTAAAGAATCCCAAGAGCCTCATCAATAGTTCAAGATGAGAAGATCTGGAAAAGATAGAAGACCATCAGTTAGATTCAGCTCAGATGAGTATGTGATACTCACTGATGGGGGAGAGTCAGATGGTCATAAGAAAGCTATAGGAAATGAGAAGAAGAAAGAAAAGGTTAGAGCCATGTAAGATGGACTAAAATACTTATATGAGAACCATAAAATTGGCTTGGTGAAACTACTTAAAGGCAAGGGATCTCTGAAGAACATATGGGTGAAGACTGACAATAAGAGCTCACAATCAAGAAACAACACAAAAGCTGGTTGTGAAAGATTTCAGTCTAACAAAAGGTGCTGTAAGAAGACAGCAAGAATGGTGATACCCCCCATATGAGTTGGAGGGGGAGATTGTTGAGTTATAGATCCAACTCATGTGGGTCTATAACAAGGAGGTCATAAATATATATTATATATATTTAGAAGACATTAAAACCATGGATATCCTAAGTATTTGAGATATACTTGGAAAGGACTTGGGTATAAGGAGTTTTTGTCAAAAAAAAAAAAAAAAGGAGTTTTGTCATGTACACCTACAACTAGAGGAGTACCCGCCGGTTTACATCAAGGCTTACAACCGACCTTCAAATTCAAGAAGTTTTGCCGAAAGCACAGAATGTTAAGGCCAGCTTTAATGCTACCGACCTTTTGTATCTATGCCACTGGCGTATAGTGGGTATACCATTGGTGTTAAGCCATCGTATGTTGTTACAGCACAACAGCATTTTCAATGCCGCCTCTGTGCCACCAGCCTATGTTTTATTCTAGCTAACCGTTGTGTTTTGCATATAAATAGTCTTTATTTGTCCTAAGGTTTGAATAGAATGAGTGTGTACCTCTTCTCAAGCTTAGAAGGAGTATTCTAGAGAAAGATTAAGAGAAAAGAGAGGAAATCATAGAGAGAGAAGCTCTAGAGTAAGAAAACTTGTTCCTATTTTATATTCTGGCATTTGTTGTGAAGTTTTGTGAGATCTATTGGTTTAGTGAAGAAACAGAAATCCACCATTGTGGTAATGAAATAGTGATCCACCGTTTGTGGTGATGATTGAGTGATCCACTAGACAGATCTAGTGAAGAAAACTTCTAATCTCATTATTTTAATAGTTGAAGATTTAAAGCGCTATTGGTCATATGGTTTTTCCCACATTGGGTTTTCCATGTTATATCCTGGTGTTTTTTATTTATAAGCAATTGTTTATTTGCTCGTTATCACATTGGCAAAAGGAGATCTAATCTCTAATCACAGGTTGATTAATCAGGTTTTTGGTTTGTTATCGTGATTAGGAATTAGGATATTTTCTCCTAACAATATGTTCATAATAATATAGATTGATTTAATTAGGTCGTAATGAGTACATAAGTTAAGAAAATGAATCAAACTCCCACATCTGTATTCATTCCTATCTTCGACATACACTAGAGATGTCCCACTAACATTTAACATACCTTTTGGAACGTCATTAAGATGCAGCTAAATCCATCTTCATCACCACATTCATTCCAAGACATTTACATGCACTTTCCAATGCAATATCCCTTGTATCTTTGGAGCCACTTTTTGGAAAACAAACATACCCGTATAAGAGTACAATTGTGCCTAGGAAGCTATCTAAGTGTCCTTTTTCTTTCTTTTCCAAGACCAGATCATTTTTTTTCTTCTTTCTTTCATTTTCCTTTCTTTCCTCTCTCTTGGCAATATCTCCCTTCCACTTCATCATTCTCTCTTTTCTTTCTTCTCTTCTCAAGGTTCTTTTCCTTTCCTTCATCAAATCAATTTGTCACATAATACCCGAAGAGAGATTGTAACAATTCATTCTTTTCTCCTTTCTTCCCTCTTCACTTTTCTCTCTTGGCAATAACCCATCTCCCTCTCCTTTTTTTTTTTTTTTATGCTAATCCAACTCTCTCTATTGTAAGCCTCGGAAAATTCCAGTATATAATTCCAAAATAAACATCGAAAATAAACTCTAAAAATGACTCTAAATTAAAACCGAACTTCAAATAGTTCTAAATCACGAATAAATCCAGAAATTTGTTAATCTTAAGAAAATTAGATTCCTTAAAAATAAAATAAGAACTCAAAAGCCTTTAAATTAAAAACCACTACGTACGATAAATTCCATACTTAACTCTGAATTGTAAAATTGGGTAATATAGAACCTAAAAATAAAATTATTAAAAAGTATTTGACGATAAACCTTCGGAATAAAATTCAATTCAAGAATTCCGAAAACATTGAGAGATATTAAATACTTACAAATATAAATTTTAAAATCACTCAGGAACCTTAAGTGGAATATAGTAGTTCATGTTAACCCCTAATTTTTAGAGTAATATCAAGTTTAAACCCTAAACCGGAAAGTCAACCGGAAAACCTAAGTCAACAATTCCCAAGAAACCCTAATAGTTTAGATCCAATAATCCCGTATTCTTAAACCAAGGAGTCAGAATATTAGTATAACGTATAGTTTAGTTCGTAATAATACTAGAATGATTTAAAAGATAAGATTAGCGAATTTTCGATCTATTTCGAACTCGATCGGATACAGACTTCGAAAAGCATACCTCGGGGCTCGAAATATTAAATATATGACATTAATATATTAACTCGCAATTTCATAAGATTTCCAAATATATCAGTTATATCATTTTTTGGGTTATAAAAATTACAATTATAACCTTTTTATCGTATTTTCATTACTACCGGTACTTTAAATGTCTAATTTACTTTTTAATTTCTTCTACACTATTCACAAGTACAACTACCATAACCTTTTTCTTACATCCTTACACCCTACTATTACAATTTCATCATTTTTCTTACAAATTACTTTTCCAATATAACTTTTATCATTTAAATTACTTATTAATTCCAAACTTACACAACATAACTCAAACAATTCCCTCTCACCCCTCCAAAACTGCGCACCCCCTCCCTCTTTCTCTCTCCCCAATTTGTTTTATTTTCTTTTGTTTAATCAAAGCAAACCCTAATCCATTCTTCTATATAAACCCCTTTATGCCAACTTCTTCTCACTTTATTTCTTTCTTCCTTCTCTCTTTAGAAAATTTTTGCAAAAACTCTCTCCTCTCCCTCTTCAAAACCGTAACACACACACACACTCTCTCTTTGTTTTTCTTTCTAATTTCTTACTCCATACAACCAATAGGTAATAGATATACCTTAGTATCTTAAAAACATGTAATGGAAAGTTCATTCATGTGTGATTCCACATAAAAATCCCCATGAGCTTAAGCTAGGGAAATGGAAACACTTGAACATGAGATTCTTACTATCACATGTTTTAGATCTTGTTATTTGAAGTTTTTTGCTATTTTCTTGTTTTATTTTTAAGTTATGTTGTTATTATTAATTGATTTGTGCATTGTCCATCATCTATTCGTATTCACATAACATCATAGTTTCATGCATTTATAACTAGTATAGGAAACTAGATCTAGTTGTTTTAAGTTCATAAATGCATTAGACTTTTGATTTATTTTCTTAAATAACTTGTAATAGCTTGATGATAGTAGAAAAGTTTTAAAAGCTCAAGATCTATTTATTTTCAACAAAAATCATTTTTGAAAATTCGGATAAAAAGGAAACCATATTTAGAAAAGCTATTTTTCAACTTCAAAATGTGTATTTTTCATTTAAAATGAAGGGCTTAGGGAATAGATAACATCAATGAATGATTTTGATGAGTAAAGTTTAGATCTATGAGTTTATAGTTTACTACATGGATTTTTTTTATATTTATGATCATAGAAAGTGTAGATCTTGGTTTTGAACTTAAACAAAAATGGTGAAATTCGTATCTAGGTAAGACCCATTTTTAAAAACCACTTTCCAAGTGTCAAAATGAAATTTTTACTTGAGATAATAAAGGCTTAATGTATATATATCATCAAGACTTTATTTCATATGGTTCAAAGATGATTTTCAAAGATTATTTTTCATAACAAAACTCTATTTTCGGATTTAGGCCAAGGACATAGTTTAAAAATATGTTTTCCAACTCAAAAATGAAGTTTTTATTCAAATATGGAAGGCTCTTAAGATAGGATATGTAAAGGATGGATTTTCATAAGTTTAGATGGATTTTATCAAAAGATATGTCCAAAAAAAATTTTGTAAATTCGGATCTCAACCAAACAATTTTGAAAACCATTTTTCAACACCAAAATGAAGGATTTTTTAAAAAATGAAAAGCTTATGGAATAGGTATCAATAGGAGATGTTTTGATAAGTAAATGGTAGATCTACTAATAGAGATTCTCAAAATAGGAAAAAATTACAAAGTATAAAATTTGAGTTTATCCTAACTTTGTGAAATTCGGATGGTTTCAAGACCATGCCTTAAAAACCCTTTTATCAACTTCAAAACTTGTGTTTTATATGAAGAATGAAGAGTATAGGTCATAGATATCATCAAATAAAGATTTTTATAAGTTAAGATGGAATTTGCTAAGAAAAACATGTAGAACAAGGAGTAGAAATAAAGTAGGAAAATTTAAGTTATTGTCATTTTAAGAAATTTGTAATAATAGAGTAATAGCATGAAAACACTTACTTTCCAAACTCAAAATAGAAGTTTTATTAAAGAAATGAAGTCCTTAGTTGCTAGGTATGGTTGAGCCTTAATTTTCTAAGTATCAAATGATTTTTACTTAAAGGAATCACCACAAAAACAATTTTTACAAAATTTGGATTTTGGGATGAACTATATTTAAAAACATGTTTACAAAGTGTAAAATGGGAAATTTTATTGAAAAACAAAGGCCTTAGGGAATATACATAATGAGGGCTTGATTTAACAAGAATAAATAAATTTTTATCAATGAATTTTTCTAAAAACAAGTAGGGATTGTCAAGAACAAGACTAGCCATTTCTAAGTTGATTTTTTTTTATAAATTCTTACAAAGAAAAAGTTTTCTAAAATTTCTTTTATTAAATATCATCAAGAAATTTCTTAATCTTGAGAAATCACGAACGAATCCAAAAATTTCTTAATCTTGAGAAAATGAGATTCTTAAAAATAAAATAAGAACTCAACAATCTTCAAATTCAAAACCACTATGTACGACAAATTCCATACTTAAGTCTGACTTGTAAAATCAAGTAATATATAACCCAAAAACGAATTATTAAAAAGTAAATAACGATAAATTTTCGGAAATAAAACCCAATTCAAGAATTCTGAAAACATTGAGAGATATTAAATACTTACAAAAATAAAATTTAAAATAAATTTCTCAAATTAAATATGTTGTATAAACATGAAACATCAGTTTCCGAATTGGCAAAAGTCTAAATCAAAAAATCACCCGGGAACCCTAAGTGGAATACAATAGTTTAAGTCCGGCAATCTCATGTCTTAACCCTAGAGGCCAAGGTGTAGTTTAAGTGTGTAGAATAACCCATAGTAATATAAGGTCGCTTAAAAATATCAGATTGGTAAATTTTTTACCTATTTCAAACCCGTTTGGATACAGACTTTGAAAAGCGTGTCTCGGGGCTCGAGATATAAAAAATATACCATTAATACAGTTAGAATCATATTTTCATAAGGATTTCAAAAATATTAGTTATTTAATTTTTTGATAACTAAAAATATCTGATTTTACGATTATATTCGTATTTCATTACTACTGGTAATTAACTAGTCTTTTGCACTACTCACTACTATTCATTACATAATTTTATTATTCTTATAAACGCTTATATTTTTAGATAAATATTTTATATATCATAGAAAATTCCATTTTTCCAAAATTTAGTTCGTTTCGGGTTTTTATGGGATCAGATTCTGTTTAAGAACAAATACTAAAAAAATAATTAATTTAATAATTGGAAAATATTTTAAAAATATTTTTATTTTCATAAAATAATTTTTTTTGAATTTTTCGGGTTATAAAAATATCAATTATAACTCATATTCGCGTATTTTGATCATATCGGTAACTTATTTGATAATTCACTAAAATAAATTAATTAATTATCTTATTTTAATTATGAAAAATCTGCTACAAAAATTTGGAATACATTTTCTTATTTTTATTTTATTTACAAAGAAAGTACTCTTACAAACCCATACCTTTAATACACCTTTCACATATCACTTCTTTTTCACTTCAATCTTTCTACACTTCATGTATCATCTCATGGCAGATTTTTGACCTTCTTTGGCTGCCTTTTGTCCTTTGAATTACTCCCAAATTAATTAAAATAACCCTCTTTCAATGCTTCTTCAAGAAGCTACACATACCATTAATTACACATTACAATTCCAAGTCAAAAGCTAACTAAATTCCTCTCCCTCTCTCCTCTATAATTCACGCCTGCTATAGTGATTTATTGGCTACCCATTTCTTTTTTTTCACTTCATTTAAGTGTCTTAAAACTCCTTCTACCTTTCTCTCTCACTCACACATCAAATTTTTACCATTCCTTACACTTTTCCTTTCTATTTTTCCTCTCTTTCTCTCTTCTTTTGTTCTTGTTCTTGCAAGAACACTTGCTGCCCCTATTTAATTTTAACAAGAATAAATAAATTTTATCAAGGAATTTTTCTAAAAACAAGTGGGGATTGTCAAGAATACAAGACTAGCCTTTCTAAGTTGATTTTTTTCATAAAGTCTTCCAAAGGAAAAGTTTTCTAAAAATTTCTGTTATTAAATATTATCAAAAACATGTATATATATATATATATATCTCATGACATATCATTTATGATAGTAATTTATTCATATTGCATGAGTACTTGCTTTGGATAATAGAAACTTCATGAACTTTCGCAAAATCAATTTTCAAAAATTGTTTTCGCTACTAATCTGATCTGATCAATCTTTTCAAAGCTTCAAAGTTTTCAAAACTTAAATATGATATTATAATTAGATAGATCTTTCGAAGTAGATAGAAATTGGTATATAATTTGCTAAATTCCGAGTTAAAATGATCAAGTTATGGCCGTTTTAAGTTGGAATTCCCGTGTAGGACGAGAATTATGAATTTTCTAGTTTTGTTAAATAGTTTGGATTAGTTAAGTGATGAAATACTTATTAGGGTATTTGTTCTTTTTAAGTGACCCCGAAATTGACGATTCTCTACCACCGGATTACTTTTACTAAGAGACCGGTGATCCAATGGCCGAGTGAGTTTTCCTCTTATTTTGTTACCTTGCTTGTGCTTGTAGCTAGTTGCATTAGAATTAGGAAAAGATAAAATTGTGATGAGTTGTGATATAATCTTAGTTGAATAAATGATAAGTATATCGAGGTGAGACTTGTTGTAAAATCATTGTATGAGTTAGTATAGACTTGAATTGTCTGAAATTCTCTATGATCGCTCTTAACCTACATAATTAACATGCCACGATTATATGAATAAACTGTACATGCATATCACGTATTGAGTCACATTGCATTTGCTAGTATACCTTTGGTGGGACAAAGGTATATTAGCGGAGGCGTGGGGGCCTGTGTTAACATTAAGGATGCGAGATCGCTTAAGTTAACGGAAGTGGGATAGGCACTTGAAACAACTATATAAAACAACAGATGTTGTAAAACTAAGAGAAAGAGATCGGGATTATGGTTGCATGATTTATAGACCATCCCACTCAAGATTGGAATTATGGTTGCATGACTCAAGCGTCCCGTAATAGAAGAAATGTGCAAATGATAGAAAGTATGAGAATAACCAACAACTCTTTCTTTTTCTTTTATTGTTGAGACCCTATAGGATAGAGCAAAGAGGATTTTAATCCTTTCTCCTCCCTTGTGTCGAAAGCTTAGGATATTTAGGGTAAGTTTCAAGTCCTTTTTTTTTAGGTAGTTATATTAAAGATAAATGATAAACTCTAAAGTGTATGATACTTATAAGTAGAAGAAAAGGAACTTTTCTCCTTATTCCTTATGTTTACCAAACCCTCGGAGGAAATAATAGAATCATGTAGGAAGCAAATAAAGTGATCTATAGTTACCATTTGCATAAAAGAAGTATAGATCCAACTTTACTTAGAAATTTTATTTGAAGTTACTAAAAGAATTTAATAAGTATTTAGGATAAGTGAATATTGGACATTGATATAATTAGTGGCAACAAAACCATGGAAATATTAAGAATATGAAGGGAACAAGAAGGGGTCGAACCTGACCTTTGCTGGTTGTTACTCTTCTCTAAGTCAAATGATAAAAACAAAGCCATAAATGGAAAATTATCTAAAAAATAATGGAAAGCGACCACTCATTTGTTGAATCGAACAACAAGTGACCAAGATATCGCAATTTTAAGAAAAACTATCTTATTAGGAGAGTACAGTGGGAAAAAGTGGATTTAGGTTATATTCTAGAAAAATTCTAGTAAATTATTTTCTTGTTCACAAGATTTTAGATCTGAGCTTACATTTCCAATGACTATTTTGATAGCTAAAAGCTATAGAGTGAGTATTTATAATGATTTACATACTTAGTTGTGGTTGTAGTATAGTAGCACCTATAATTCTTAAATATATGATAAAATGAATTATGTTTAGGTTGGGATAATGCATGTGTTATCTGCTTAGTTAGTTGCTTGGGAAAGCATTATAAATATCGTGGAAATTGTATTGGTTATTAAATTATTATATTAATTATGTGCATCATGAGTATCTAAATTTCATGTGATCACCAAAATGGAATCTAAGCACTATTTGGTTTAAAATGATAATACGATCATGTATGGTATCTTGAGTTACATGTTGAAGTCTACTAGCACTACGTAATGGATTAGATGGGTTGTTAACAGGGCAACGACCATGAGCTTTGTTCCAACCATAGGAACTAAGTCATCTAGGGAATGCGGCCTTAAGACTAGAGTTGTGTTAGCTATCATAGCTTGGGGATGCGTCATGGGACTAATAAGGGATAAGATGATGGTGATTCTCATATTTGATTTCCTAACCCTTGATAGAGAGGGTAGAAATCCATTCTTTATATGGTTTCAAGATTATTGTATATATTTTACTTGATCATATGATTGTTTGCATAGTACATGGTTGATATTTATTAATTTTGTTGATAAATTTATTGAAAAAGGCATTTTGACGAGATGTCTCACTAAGTTGGATGTAAGTAATGCATCCCTTACCCTTCCCCCAAGATGATTTTGCAAGAAAATCGAAAGTTAGGATTGGGATAAGATTTGAGTGTAGAGCATAGTAAAGATCAAGCCAAATTAGTTAGAGGATTAGGAATCCAATAGGATAAACTAAGTTGAAAGGAAAGATTTAAAACTTGATTTTCTTATTCTGAAATGTTCTTTTTCCTTTCGGTGATTTCATTCAATTGGAGTTGATAAATGACTCAAGTTTTACATTCTCTTTTTTTTTTGTAGGGTGTATGTTTTTCTACTATCCTAGTGGTTTGTAGAATATTGGTATCCATGACTATTTTCATGATAATTAAACATATATATAACAATGAGAAAATAACTAATCAAAGTCTTACGAACTTTGACTTGCAAAGTAATCCTCATATTACGGGTGCACATATAATATGACGACCTTATAGCAATCCCACTAAGCCCCTTATTAAGGTTATTACACTATGATGGGAGATATTGAAAATAAGCTTAGTAAATATTAGCAAGTACACAAAAATATAATAGAGCAATACAATAGATATAGAATATAGTTACTTCATTAGTTAGTGTTATGTTTAGTTTACATGAATATAATTGTCATTAGGCCTTTATTGTTACGAAACAATTATTCTCACGTTTGATTTGTAAAATGTTCTATTATAAGGAATGCCTACTTTATATAATGCGAAATAGATAAGGAATTACTATACCTTTCCTTTGTCAAAAGAAATGCAATTTTTAACAAAATATTACTTTCCTCCAAAAGAAATAACTACTTTTATAAAATAGAGAAATTGATATTCCTTTCTGGTCTTATTCAATTTCTATAAACCAAGACATGAAGGGGCAAATAAAAAAGAAAAGGACATTATTCCAAGAGAAATGGTGGAATAGAAATTTAGAAGAGATCATCATCAAACAACATGAAGAGTTAGCATATGCTAGAAAGGTCATTAAGACACTTTAAAGTCAGCTTTGACAAGAAGGGCATGAGAATTCATCCTCTCCAGTTTGAGATTCAAGTAGCTATATTCTTAATGTAATTTCAATAAATATACTTTGTCCTTAAGACCCGGAGAGATGTATTTGACTTTGAGAAATTAAGAAGATACCATCATTTCATTTGAAACTTGAAGCCACAATACTGTTCAATCATTCTTTTGCATCCATTTGCTTTTTCAAGTGTAAATATCCCATAAGTTGTATGTGATAAGGATCGTCCCTGCTATAACCTCATTGTCCTTGTTAAGGATTTTCTAATTAAACTCATAAGTTTTTGCATACAATTAGAAAACCTATAAATATTTTATAAGGTTGTAAATAATGAAAATCATTCTTTAAAAAATTCTTTCATATGTTAAAAAAGAAAGAAAAAAGAAAATGAAAACTCATCTTTGTAAATGAATTTCCACATTAGGTTGCAAATATTCATTGTAGGATTTGGTTTCTAGATACATCATTTATCTCTTTGTAAATATCCATTATTTTCTCAATGACTAGATTAATGTTTGGTCATTTCTAGAAAATAGTTTCCAAATAAATTTGAGTCTTGAAAATTAAAAGAGAGAGAGAGAGAGAGAGAGAATAAAAAAGCTTTTCAAAAAAATATTTCAAAAAAGAAAGAAGAGAGAAAAAGAGAAATTTGCTAACAGGCAAGAATCATTTTGAATTGTTGGCCCAATGATCACTGACTCTAGGCTAAACGCAAACTACAAATAAAGTGAGATCAAAACTAGGGGGTAACCAAAAAGACTTGATTAATCACTAATTAGAGGCATTGATTAGGTTTAATTTCTTAAATATGATCTCAATATAAATGGAGCATTTAGCGAATTAATTAGCTTGCGGCAAAATATAAAGTGGAAATTTGAAAAACTAGGAAAGATATCTCATTATTTTGAAAACCTAGAATGATAAGAGGTAAAACAAATCTTAAAATACTAGCCCTAAACACTTAAGTGTTGAGTGACACATTAAACGGAAGAAATTGGCTCATTTCTTCAAGGAGGTTGACCTTAAATTTGATACGCAAGTCAAAATGACATTGAACATTCATTTCAACATCCCAAACACACTTACCATTGTCAACCCATTTGAGCCTACTAAGGAAGTATTTTAGAAATAATGTCATGCCTTGAATTAGAGCCAAGGCATGTTCAGTCACTATGTATAATATTTATGCATTATATGCTTAGGCTAACATAAAAGATTAGTTTATCGTGATCATTTGCTAACCTCTTTTAAATTCTAAAATCATGTATTTAGATTCTAGAAACAACTGAATTTGCAATCGTAAAATATACTTTGACAAAGATATTAAGAAATTACTCTCTTAAGTAGACCAACATTTACTAATAAAACCATACCATCAAGTATCTTAAAACAAATGGTACCTTGTCATGAAGGTAAACAAAGCTTATAAGTTCAAATACAAACCATGGGCTTCAAACCCAAGCCTTTAAAGAAATACAATTTCAAAAAGATAAAATAAGATCTTAGGCAAATTAAAATAAATCCAGCTTCAAACCAAATAAAATCAATCCAATGATTCTAACCACATTGCTCATCAACGAATTCTGTTGGAGTTGCCTTATACTCGATATAATCACCAATATCCAGATCAACACTTAAAGGAAAAGAAATGAGTTGAAGCCTAGTACGAATGCAACAAAAGCATATAGAAGATGGCACACTTTCTTATTCTAACGAAACGTAACAAGTAATAGATTATATCTTAAATTTAATGTATAGCAAAACAACAGTGGAGCACTCACACTCTAACAACACATCATGAGAATATGAGGGACTTAAGTAGCAGAAACTACTCATTGAATTGATATAAGTGGCCTAAATACTTATATCCCCTATAAGACCATCTAAAATAATAGTTTCGTCTAGGGTTTATAGCCATTATTCATCTCTATCTACCGCAGTCCATAATATAATACGGCTTAGTTGGCTCCATAAGTGATAAGCCATACTATATTACTTCTCATTGATCTACGTAGACATTATCTCAACACCATTTGCCATATTAGCGTCAGAAACGAGGTAGCGTAAGTACCTAACTACCATGCTTACATCGCCTAGTAAGGTTATCGCTCCTTAGACCAAATTAAATGACCACACACAAACAACAAACAATTATTAAGGCCATTTTTAAATTTAAATTTGTTTAATATGTTTTTCCTAACATATAACATATAAGTTACTACATACCTAGTATACTATGCTAAACAAAATCAAAGGATGGGTCAAGAGCTATCTGTATATCTATTTAAGAAGTTAATTTATACAAGTATTTAAATTAATTATTAGCTTATATCAAATTCATATTAAATATTCATTTCCTAGCAAATACAAATTTGAAACAACATACTTTCCTTATTATTCATGGTTTAGCCTAGCATATTACAATTATATTATATCTAAAACAATTACAATTACTATGATCTTATGAGGGTTTATTAATTAGATTATTAGCTAAATACAACTTGTTAAACTCTAAAAGAATTTACTAAGCTCATGTTAGTTAATAAGTCTATATTAACTTAATTTAGCCAAGTTGCATAGACCTAATTAATCAAGTTCATTTTAGCTTAAATAAATCCATTAAATCATGTTGAACTTAGATTTATTAACTAAGTTCATTTTATATTTAAAAAATCTATGTTACATCTAATTAGTTATCAAGTCTATTAATACATTGCACTTTCTATTTCAAAATACATATTGCATATTCCTATGTATACAATTGCCAATATGTATTATTTATTTTATTTCTTCTTTCTTTCTTTTTTTTAATAAGAGCCATGGGATAGATCATGCCCGCAATTGAGATCATGATACATATCACTAGCCTCATCATGCCCATGATCAAGGGCGACAAAAGGAGTAAGGCAGATCAAACCATCGATCACAGCTGTGATCTAGCTGTGATGTAAACCATAGGTAAGGTCGTGCCCTCGATGACACTTGTGATCACCCTTTATATGTTGGTTAGTGTGTATCACGGGCATCATCACTCCCGTGATGAATAGGGTGATAACTTTCAATGTTTTCCTTTTGTCTATTTTCCTTAAATTTAATTTAGCTAGTTCAGCAAGTCATAATTACAACAAAAGCATCTCAATATCATCATACAAACTCATATTCATGTCTACATAATACTCCTATACATATTTCTATATAATATTTCTTCAAGACATATCATCAAACACCTAGTATATACAAATATGTACATATTTAAGTTTTAACATATATGTTTATATATCACTAATTTATCAATTTTATCATAAATCCTAAATCTATTTGACACCAATTCATCAAAATCACATATAATAATCAAACAAATAAAATCAAACAAGCTTACTTGTCTAGAAACCACCATCAATGAAATACCTAAATTTCCATACATGGTTAGTTAAAATAGTGTTGGTTAAATTATTATAGAAATATGAATAATTTTGAACCTTAATTTAGATTTAGTGTAGAAATTGGTTGTAAATAGTTTAGTTGGTAGAATTACATATATTTGTATATTATTTGATATACGAGTGTAATAAAAATATGTAGAGGGAATTAATTAAGAATAAAGATTCAATAATTCAATTGTTTGTTTCAATTTATATAATTATTCACTTTACTTTCAAATTCTTATATGAACTCAGATTCTTAAATAAATTCCTTAGGTAAAGGACTGAGAACGAATGGTAGGGAGTTTCCCTAATAATAAGATGGGAGGAAAGATCAATCCCCAAACCAAAAGCTCCTTCTAAGAGGATTGCTCGAGGGGTTTTGCCACTCAATGCTAAATCGGATACAAAAATAGACTTCGCTTCACTAGGTGGAAAGTTGAATGAATAAGATAGGTGTGGCATGCTTTCCTTCATGTAGCTTTTTGTCTTCGTAGATAGCACTTGAAAGAGTTAGAGAGCATAATGATATAATAGAATTGCGTTAATTAGGGAATCACATTATCTAGCCCTACCAACTGTGCCATTAAGATTAAGGAAAAGAAAAGGAAGCAATAGCATTAGAAGGACCAAGGGGAACGAGACTGTCACGCCCCAACGGGTACCCTAAACGTGACAGCCCACCGTACGCAATATTAAAACTTAAGAATGACTACCTCAGTCACTCGAAAACTTCCATATTGGTACAAGGTGTACATTCACATCAAAGGGAGACCGGTGAAGTAATGCATTTTAAGATATTGGCAGCAGAACACGCAAAATAGCACTTAATATATTTCATTGAAATAGAAAGTCTTATAACTTCTAAGGGGCAATCCCTCGATAATTCTCATAATAACATGGTCTTACTAAGATAAATAACAAAAGCTAGAAGATTTTAGAAGAAATCTACTCTAAGACTTCAAAACAGAATTCCTCTAAAAGCTTCTCAAAATAAAGATTCTACCCGAGTGGTCTGGATAGTCTCGGATGCAAAAAGGATAATCCTGCAATGTCAAAAGTCTATAGAAGTATAAGCATGACTAGCTTAGTGAGATTTCCTTGCGTAAAAGTACTCATAACAGACAATCAACCAAGTTTATTAAACAAGCATATGAAATGCAACAACCATATGATCAAACAGTATATACGACTATCTGGTTTCATATGTGTGATGGATTTACCCCTTCATCGGTGGTTAGGCAATGCTTTGAACTGGGTCCCAAACGACCACCTTAAAGTTGCGCCCGTCTTGGGGTTCCAATGAACCGTACTACTAGTCCCTGGGCTTTCCTTACCCAAAGTGATCGATCCAGCTTGGCTACAGCTTGAGACCGTAATCCTCAAACGTCCTAAACTCTCAAAATGTAGCAAGGTAGCTTACCTTTTCGGTCCCACGCTAAGGAGTAGTAGCAAAATTTTAAAATGGTATTCTAAGTGATATGCATGAGCAATTTATTATATGGGGATTCCAAT
Source organism: Combretum micranthum (assembly GCA_024138025.1). Taxonomy (NCBI): domain Eukaryota; kingdom Viridiplantae; phylum Streptophyta; class Magnoliopsida; order Myrtales; family Combretaceae; genus Combretum; species Combretum micranthum. The sequence continues at coordinate 50,896 of JAMXBD010003695.1, read as the reverse complement.
ATGACATTAAATCATTTAAAGTGATCAAGCAATATTTGCAAGCATAACAATACATACATAGAAACATTTATGTCAATCACAAATCGGGTTCCGATATACTTATTGTTCATTAATCGCACACAATGATTCACATACATAATTCCCATGATAACCCGCATGCATATCAATTTTATCTTTTCCTAACATCTAGTGCCCTATTCTATAACACATGCACAAATATATAAAACGTAAAGAAAACTGACTCGTCCATAGCATTCTTCTAGGAGTCAAAGTAATCCTCGGAGAAGAGAAGATCTTGGTCCTCAATACCTAAACAAAAGAAATACCCGACATGAGTATTCCATCCAAGATCTATTTAAACTCTATAATTCTATCTTATTAAATTCGTCAAAAATCGCATGAATGGAAATTCCAATTTAAAATGGCCATAACTTGCTCATTTTAACTTGGAATTTCGCATATTATATACCGATTTCTACCTACTCGAAAAGATCTATCAAATGTTATGTTAGCATTATGTTTCAACCCCAACAACAAACTTAAAATTCGTAATAAGAAAAGGTTGATATGTGATCACCTATTTTTCAACCCTAAAACAAGAGTTTTATTAAAGAAATGGAAGCCTTAGGGAATAGGTTTGATTATGAATTAATTTTAGAAAGATTAAATGAGTTTTAGATAATAAACAATCTCAAACATAAATTTCAAAATTCGGATTTTGAAATGACCTCCACTTAAACCCCTATTTCCAATTACCAAAATGAGGGTTTTAATAGAAAAATAGAAGCCTTAGGGAATACATATAATAAAGACTTAATTTTGACAAGGATAAGTGGATTTGTCAAGGTATAATCCTAAAACAAGGAAATGTTTCAAAATATAGAACAAACAATGTTTTCATTCCTTAAAATTTTGTAAAATTCGTAACTAGGTAAAACCACTAGTTAAACACCTATTTTTCAACTCCAAAATGAAGATTTTATTAAAATAGTAAAGGTATTAGGCATATAGGTCATTAAGGTTGTATTTTGATAAAAGCAAGTGTGATTTTGCAATAAATAAAACTAGTTTTCTTAAGTCAAGTAATTTCAAAGGTTTTGCGAAGCAAAAGTTTTCTCACAGAATTCTTGTAATCAAATATCATTAAGGATATACATATAGATAGCTCATCTCATGGCATTCATGATAATAACTTGTAGATATTGCATGTACATATAATACATCGTAGAAACAAAGCTTAAGAAAATAGTATCTTTCAAACCCCCTAAAGCATTGTCTAAGTGCATGAGGAAATAGATTGATAAAACCCATGAATCATACATAATATTGAGTCATATATGTATATAAAAGAGTCTTTAAAGATATAGTGATAGCTAAGTATCTATTAAAGCTTATAATGATGCTTGAATTGAAATTAGAATTTGATTTGTGGGTTGGGAATCTCGTATAGCATTTTGTACCCTACTGTTCATGGGCCAAACGATCATGTTTGATGAAAATAAACTTTAGAAATAGGTAGCTCTCATTGAATATGTAGAAATCGGATATAATACGCAAAATTCTGAGTTAAATGACCAAGTTATGGCCATTTTAATTTGTAATTTCTTCCTTGAGGAACTTGTTAGAATAGAATTTATAGGTTTCATTTGAACTTCATAGAAATACTCATTGGAGGTATATCTTTTGTTAGGAACTTAGGAGATGGACTAGACCTTCCCAAGGATTATTACGATTAAGTAGAATTTTGCGCCATAGCAAAGTGAGTTCACTTTCTTTAAATTACATGCTTATGATTGTGCTTGTAATGATAGTGGCATTAGAAATAGGACAAAATAAAATGGGAATGCGCATGTGAATTTTATTTGGTTGAATTGATGTTAAGAATAGCGAAATGGGAATTGCTATAAATATGTTTATGATTTAGTATAGAATTGAAGTGTCTGAAATCTCTATGATCACTTATAATTCACTTAAATGATATGCCATGACTATATAACTAAATTGCCCATGCATATCATATATTGAGTCATATTACATTTGTTATTATACTTTTGTGGGAAAAAGGCATAATAGTTAGGCAACGGGTGGGCGTTAAAAAACGGTTATTGATGCGGGGTCGCTTAAATTAAAAATGGAAGTGGAGTAGGCACTTGAATCAACTACAAAATTAATGAGTGGGTGGACACCTAAATCACCCACTATATAAATAAGAAAAATTGAAATCTATGGTCATATGGGCCTAAAACACCTAACCCCGAATGGAGGGCGTAAATCCATTTAACATAAGACTCTCGGAAAGTCTTATGTATTGTATGCTCACGTGCTTGTGCATTTCATATGATTGTTTAATATAACTTGCTTGCCCTATTGTTTGATGAAGTATTTAATTTGGAAGTGGAACTCACTAAGCTTGCAAGGTTATACCCCTATAATTTTCTATACAGTATAATTATCTATGGCTATCCCCAAGGGGACACGTCTCTCAGGTACAACTTTTAGAATATAATGAGCTTTTTGAAGAAGTTGGGAGCTAGATGTTAGGCATCGACTTCTAGTTAAATCTCCTTAATTATATATATATGTTGTTGTAAGAGACTTTTGTGGACCTTAAAAACTCTTAATATTTTGATAGGGGCATGCCTCTTAGATCTTTGTAATAGATCAATCTTGGTTATAACTGTTATGATTTACATTCTTAATTGCTATGTATGGCTTCTTAAGGTATTTCGATCCAAAGTAAGGTCTCCTACATGGTGAATGTGAGCTTTACACCCGGTATCTAAACTCCTAGAATGGCTAAGGTTGTCATACTTGAGTTTAAATATCGAGTTTGGCAGACTGTCGCGTTTAGAGTACCCTTTGGGGGGTGACAGCAACGGACCATTTTGCCTTTGTTTTACTTTGTTGTTTTATCTTGAATGGGTCTTTTGCAGGTTTCAGCCAAGTTCTACTTTGTGTAGTTGTTGTCACTTTGCTCCAAATACAGTCAAAACACTTTGTTTCCTCTTCTTTTGGTTCTAGACATTGAAAAAAAACATAAAAGAAATAAAAGTACAAGATTCATAGAGAATTTATCTAGAAATGTAACAAAGTAAGCCCAATTCTTATGTGTACAATAAAGTAAAGTAGACTTATTACTAATTGTTCGAATCAAACCCATGCCATAACCTTAAGCCCATTTCACAAATCTCAAATAAAAAACCGAATACCAAATCAAAACCTACCACCATTTAAAATTGAAAAAACGCCAAGAACATCCAATTGAAACCAAGCGTGCTAGTTGTGAATTCACGATCACCTATAATTGCTACACCACTTGGGATTAACCACGAGAGAGAAGAGAGAAGGAGATTCATGTTTCAAACCCATCTCCAAAATAGGCATGGCAAATGGGTCGTAGCACATGTGGGTCGGCAAGAGGGCCGAGGGCCTGGCAGGATACGTGAAGAAAAAAGACAAAGCACGAGCACAAGCGAGCTGGCACGCGACACGTGAGACTGGAGAAATAAGTAGGCCGGCAAGGCATGGCACGTAAGTCACGCGAACCAATACACCGGCCTTTTTTCAAATAGTGATTTATTTTTTATTTTTTTTTTTGAATTGTATTTAAATAAATTATTTTTATTATTTAATTAAATGTATTTGTCTTCTTAAAAATATAATGTATTTATTATATCTTATTTATTTAAAGTAATTTCAATTGCATTACTATTAACATATTAACTTTAATATTGTTTAGGAAATAAAAGAAAATGAAATTATGAAATAATATTTAATAGTAATTGATTTATTGCCTTTCTTAAAATAATATATAAGATTAGTGATTTACTTTTTTAATTTACTTTAAATTTATGTTAAATAAATTATTTTTATTATTTTATTTAAACATATTTGTCTTCTTAAAAAATATAATATATTTATTTTTATATCTTATTTGTTTAAATTAATTTTTAATTGCTTACTATTTAACATTTAACTTTAATATTATTTAGGAATTAAAAATGAAATTATGAAATATTATCATAGTAATTGATTTATATGCCTTTTTTTAAAATAATAATATAAGATTAGTGATTTACTTTTTTTAATTACTTTAAATTGTTGTTAAATAAATTATTTTTATTATTTTATTTAAACTTATTTTCTTCTTAAAATAATATATATTTAGTATATCTAATTTGTTTAAGATTATTTCAATTGTTTACTATTAACTTATTAAGTTATTAACTTCAATATTGTTCAAGAAATAAAACAAAATGAAATTATAAATATATTGTAATAGTAATTGATTTATATGCCTTTTTTATAATAATATAAAATGATTTTTTTTAGTTACTTTAAATTGTATTTAAATAAATAATTTTTATTATATTATTTAAATATACTTTTCTTCTTAAAAATATAGATTTAAGATATTTTATTTGTGTACAATGATTTCAATTATATTACTATTAACATATTAAATATTAACTTTAAATTTTTTATGAGAAACAAATAATAAAATTATCATAATAATTTTAATAATAATTATTTATATAAATGCTAAAATTGCTTAATTAATTAATTTATAATAATTGTGATTTGTTAAATAAAGGAAATTAATAAATGCATTAAGACCGATGGAAAAGTAAATTTTATTAGTAACATTTTTTTAACTATAAAGAATACAAGTATATTGAAAAAAAAGTTATCAATCATATACCCTCTGTCCTAGGAACCTTCTCTAATCCCACCCACTGTTCTGTCTGGTGATGCTGCAAATTTGGTGGTGACATGACTCCCTCGATCTCGAGTCGGTATCCTCAGACCACTAAAAGTGTGTGGATCCGTCTGTTTCCTATGGCAGACACATGCTTCGATAGTGGCAACTTTTAGCTTATGGCAGTGCGGTTCGATGACCCATCTACCACTCTGATGAAATTGTTGAAGCAGAAGAAGCTAAAACGTCCCGTGCCAATATGGAAAGCACTAGCATCATGTGTGTCATCTTCTTCACCAACTGAGGACATTAAAATCATCCCCTCATTCTCCTCGAGTTGTTGGTTGCGGTTGCAGTTTCTCCTCATCAAGTTGTTGGATCTCGTACACTAGCATGTCACTAAAGATTTCTTAGGAAGTTGCACGGACTCCCAACATTCTGAGCGATTTGTTTACTTCTCTTTAAAAATCCTCAAGATGAATGACTGTTGGACTGTTATGGTTGGGGTAGCAGTACATTCGTTTGATCATGACACCGATACAAGTTTTTAAGCAAATTTGTTGCTGCACTATGAAGACTTGCAGCCTTTGATTCAGGATCGGGCCCTCGAATATTCAAATAGAATTCTTTGAGGAGTGCTTCAATTGCATGGAACTTATACCGTGGATCTAGCATTGTTGCAACATGGAAGAGGTGGAGGAGGGAAAGGGACTAAATAATCCAAAAGCTTACTAGCCATTGCAGACATATTGGCAGCCATATTAGGATTGGAGTTGTAGTTACTTAGCACGTCTAATATGTCAACTAGGTGGGGAAGTACCCAGTTGCTAATGGGATAGTAGCAACAAGATAAATGTTGTGTTGAGCCAAAAAATGCCTTCAAGACCTTTTTAAGTGCATGCGTTATTTGCCAATCCTGACTCTCTATTAAACCAATGGTAGGATTAGAGAGATTGAGTAGGGTATTGTACAAATGAGTTAAAGCCCTTTTGCACTTTAATGCCCAATTAAACATTTTGAACATAGAATTTACCCTAGTTACATAATCAAGTGCAAGCATCTTTTCCTCTAAATGGTGTGCCTTGATAAACTCCACATACATCTATTTAAATCTCCACGAAACACAAAGATAATTGATTGCATATCTTATCTTCTCAATATGTAAGTCCTGCCCACAAGTTGTAAGGCCTTCTTGCACTACCAAATTAAAAATATGATAGACACATTGGATGTGAAAGAACTTTCCATCACACATCAACTTCAACGACTGCTTTAGATTACGAATGGTAGCAGTGTTGTTTGATGCATTGTCGAATGATATACGAAATGTAGTATGTATGTCGTACGATTGGATGGCTTCTAATATGTTATTTATTATTGCTTAGCCGGTGTGTCTCTCCTAGAATGGCTTGAAACCACTAATCCGCTTCTAGATTAACCATTGTTCATGTATCCAGTGAGTAGTTATGCATATATAGCTAGCTTGTACATCGTTAATAGGAGATTTCCACACATATGAGGTGAAGGAGACATTACACAAGTAAAATTGAGTGCATTACTTAAATTGAAAGTAAATATCGTAAATAAATGTATAATATAAAAAATTACATCAACAAAAAATTATTTTAGATGATTATATCTAGAGGGGAGGATTGACAAATGCTCCTTTAGAGCTTCACGCCTTCTCTCAAAAAGGCTCATCATATCATTTTTTAATGTTTGTCAGCCGCATGTTGGTATAAAGGTTACATGGCTCCTGTACTCCAACTGTCGAATTTGTCATGACCAACTGCATGGAATGATATATTTATAGCTGTCATCCATTCCACTAGCTAGTCTCACGCATCTTGCTGATTGAATTGCCATGTTGTAGGATTGACATGCTTAATATGGGAGCTATTGTCATTGGATGGCCAGTATGGGCACATTAGTTGGCAATGTGCACACGTTAGCCAAATTTTTTTTAGGGTGACGTGGGCACGCTAGCACCTAACGTGCCTACGTACATTGTCGACGTGCCCATGTATACAGCTGGTTGCTAATGTGCCTACATTCACTTCTGGTGTTGGCACGTATGCGACCACGCATGCCCATGTCACTGCCGACGTGGGCACATTGGCTATTGGCGTGCCCACGTTAGCTTTTTTTTTTTGGGCGACATGGGCATGTCGTAGGCCAACGTGCCCACATATGCCGTTGGCGGGGCACGTACGCCACCAACATGCTCACGTACGCTGCTAAAGTGGGCACATTGGCCACCAGCGTACCCATGTCGGCCACAATTTTTTTTTAAAATATACTACCGGCATGCTCACGTTGGCCACCGACGTGCCCACATCGGCCACAATTTTTTTTCAAAAACATGCCTATGTCAGTTCTATATGTACCTTCAACCGACGTGGCCACATTCATTCCTAACCTTTGTCGTTTTCACACCATTACACTTGCTACTTGCACAATCTTTTTATTTTTACATTTGCCATTTGCCAATTGTTTTAGAAGTTCCTTCTACTATAAATAATCGAGCATCCATAAAGTTTATGCTGTCATACTAAAGTAATCGCACGACGCTACCATCAGGAAAGAATACCTAGCCCATCCACTTCCCCGTCCCCGTCCCCATCCCCTTCACCATCACCATCATCATCACCATCACCATCCCCACCTTCTTCACCTAGTCACCCATATGATGATCATAATAATATCCATTTGCCTACCCCAGTTATGAGAGTACGATACAAAACTCAGTTCTACTCTTGGCCAATGCTTTTAGGTAAAAATTACAACATGGATTAGTAAAATCAATGGTACAACTTCACTAATGCCTTACATCACACTCGTTTGGCTGCACTCATAAACCTTCTGGACGAGACATATGTCGATCTTGTTTGTATATTTTATTCAAATGACACTATAAATGATGTCATAAAAGATGGCAATGTGGTTTCTTGGATAGATAGTAGACGCCAAAGTTGGGCCTTCATCACTTCTTTTATGTTTGGTTATGTACTTAATATTACCCTGGATTATCTAGACGGTCTATTCCATCAAACCAATAGGGGTGATAGGTTCCAAAAAAATAGGGATATGACCACTGAATTCAGCTGGGTATTGATCGAGCTATCACCCTGATATGTGCTGATGAATGTCAATCCAACCACGTGAAGTACCTCAAGCAAAAAGATATCTTACCAATTTGTAGACTAATCCATCATATGATTGGCTACAATATATGTCCACAGGCAAATTCAAATAACATCTTTGTTAAAAACTTCTTCCTGATGGATGCAATGGTGGATCCACAAGCATTAGATGTTGGCTATTTAGTGATACAATGTATGCGTTGAGTGCTTAAGAGGAAAGACACCCATCTAGCATATGATCGCCTTATCATAGTCATTCTGAAATCGTAGGGATTTGACCTTACAAGTTATAGGAAATTATAATCAAGGTCAAAATTCACAAAGAGAGACATAGCAAGAAGGTTGGGTTTCAAGTATGATCCTGAAGCTAACCAATATATTAGAGATCACGATGTTGCATCACAACTGAGAGATGGAAATGAATCAAATGAATAGAGCTTTGATCTCAATTTAGATGAGCTGTCTCTCCCCTTTAATGGCATGATGAAAGAATATGAGACAGGCACGGATATGAATAGTGGTAGGGTCAAGCTCAAACACAGTAATAATCCGGAACCAGTTCATATAATATGGAGGAAATAATGAACACTCTAACACAGATAGCCAAGGTCTAAAAAGAACATGGAGACTTGCTCAACTCCATGAGTACCCATCTACATAATTTCTCCCAATGGGCAAGTTATTGATCGGTGCATCCTCCACCACCACCCCCACAATGGCCACAATTATCCTATCACTATCGGCTCTTGAGTGATGCTAATGATCAAGACGGACAATAAGGCAGACAATCATTACATTCGCATCATTTTTTCAATTAAATTAATTACTTTTTTTTTACTATCAATTTAAATAACAATATAATGCATGTTATTATTAATAGAGTTTAAAATATTGCTTTAGTATTTGTCTAAATTTTTTATATGTTAAATATCAAAATCAATAATTTATTTGTAATTAATTTGAATAATTAGTTTAATTAAAATTTCGAAATCTATTGGAAAAAAGACACAAGCCAAAAATAATTAAAAAATGGAATAAAAACATGTGGAAATGGACCTGATTGAAGATACGCAAACCAATACACGAAGGCACGCAATATGGCATGCGAATAAATGGGCCGACACAGTGCGGCATGCGAAAAAAAAGGCACTCGAAGCACGGTATGCGAGGCACACGAGCAAGAATAGGCCAAGCACGTAAAAGCACACGACATGCAAAGCACGTAAAATTTGGCACACGAACAGCGCAACACAACCCATTTACCATGCCTACTTCGAAACTGACACGTAACGGCACCTGGGAATAAGCTGCACACCATTTGCTGAGAGCTCATCCCATATCTTTTATGGTTCATTTAATTCAAGTTTTGTTATTTATTCATTTGTTTGATATTATTAGTTTATTGAAAATCATTGTATAGATTGTGTACATGTAACATAAAAAGATATAGGAAAAACGAAAATATACATATCTAGATAGATATTGTATATTATATCATCCACTGAAATTTGTATTTATTATAATATTATGCTCTAAACAAATGTCTAGATGTGTAAAATATATTAAAATAGTTAAATTCATTGAAATGTTCAGATAATATTTTATCCGTTGATGGGATCTGGATGATGCCATGTTTTGATCTGAATATTAATATTTTTGTATTCGACATGACCTATATGCAGACTTTTATTCATGATTCTTAGTTAAGACGATGAGGCACATAGAATAGCAGTAGATTTACAATTGTGAATATGTTTTCAATATGTGTAAATATCCTTTTATGTTTTATATAATTATAGAGGCCATAGTGACTTGCTTTTTGGTGAACAAAATTACTGCGTTTTTTATTTTTTTCATGTATATAACTTGTGTAATACGCTAGATTTAACACAGTTTGCTAATTCATGTACATAATAAAGATTTAGTATACACTACGTTTAATAAAAAAGCAGAAATTATTAATAGAGTTATCAGCATAACGATAGATTCTGATGGCTTTATTATACAAAAAAGATATGAAAAATCCTATAAAAAGAGATCTTTCTTTTCCCTTCTTTTTGGCTTCCCATATATGGGAAGTATATAAATAAAAATTTTACTAGCTTATTAATAAGTTATATATTACAAAGTTATTTTCCTAAAATATCAAAACAAATAAATGGGGCTTTTCTAAAAATTAGAATCATTTAGGTGTTTTCTCAAATCATCAAATAAAATTAGACTCTTTCTAGGATTTTTCTAAATCAAACTCAAATCAGCTAAGAACTTAAAATTGACGGCCTTTTTGCACATAAAATCAATCAACAAATTAGAGGTTTTTATAAAACTTAAAATGAACTACAATGACCTGATTCTAGGGAGAAAAAGAGCAATGACGGCTTAAATATTGTATTTCTAATAACGACTGAGAATTCTATACCTTAGGGCATATAATATATAGGTTAGCTTAAAAACTTTCATAAATAGAATCAAAATTGTTAAAAATTAAAAGAGTCCTAAAACAAAGTACATAGAAAGACAAGTAAAATGCCAAAGACGACATACAAAACATATAAGTTTATAAGAAGTAATAACAAAAATAAAACCTACTTAAAATATAAAAATTACCCTTTTGAGACCCTAAACGAAGGAATTTGGCCAAAAGATAGTGACTTCTTTGAGTTAGCTTGTTTCCTTCAAGATAAAGTCTTCAAATTACCCAATAGTGACAAACCAGTTTTTGTCTTACTTCTCTAAGTACCTGTTCACTATTATCTCCACCTCATCATCCTCTCCTGGGTGGACAAATTCGCCTTCGAATTCTTGTCATCTGAACTATCTCCAATGTAAGGAATGAGATATTTCACATTAAATATATCATCACTTCGAAAGTGGCTAGGTAGCTTCAACTATGTGCACTTGGGTTGATTTTCCATATGATCTCTACTGATCCAATCCCTAGTTGAAAGTTTAATGAATACCCTTATAAGAAACCGATCCTCTGTAACAACAACCCATACAAAATCTTCTATAACAAATTCTTCATCACTCCATTTGCTATTTGTAGTCTCTTTGGATACTTCCTTTTCTATTATGCCAGAAATAGTTTTTGCATCGAAATAGCTTTTGCATCATGTAGTTCTTATTCAAATCTGGCCATAGAAAATATAATACTAATACCACTTTGTTTCATAGTTTTGGAATCAGTAGTCTCTTTTTTAAGAATCAACACAATTTTTACTTTCTTATGCACAAATTTATAAGTATTAGCACTACCATCATGCATCACATTCCCATCATACTGCCATGGCGTCCTTAACAGTACGTGGCAAGTATCCATTACAACTACATCATACTATATAGAATCTTTGTATATAGAGCCTATGGAAAATGAAACCAGTACTCGTTTAGAAATAATTACCTCACTTCCCATCTTCAGCTATGCTAACTTGTACGGCTTAGGGTGTTGCTCAAGTTTAATGCCCAACTTCTACATTACTTTTGTTGGTAAGATGTTCTCATAACTACCAAAATTTATTATGAGCCTACATACTTTGCCTTGAATTGTGCAGGTAGACCGAAAGATGATTGTTCTCAACCAATCTTCCTCAACAACGAACTCCTCACTACTAAAGTCTCTTTTCAAATCCTGGTTAAAATCTCTTCTTCATCAAATTTTGTATAAAAAACTGGGCCTCCATCACCAATGATCTCAAAAATAGTCTCATTGCCCTCTTCTTTATCATAAAAAACAGGGTTTTCATAAGAATAAAGTGCCTTTTTCTGTTTTTCTACACTCTAATTGTTAACGAGCACTCCCACCACACTTGAAGCATTTGATCCCACTAGTTCTAGCACCACTAGTATTAGGTTTATTAACAGGACCATAGGTGTTGTTATTTGGACCTCCATCCACTTCCAGCACGATTCACCTCACCACCATTACTACTACCCCCATTACTGAATATACCACTACTAGCTATACTACTTCCTAACCGCCAATACTGCTTCTCTACAATCAGCGCCTTTGGTACACGGTAGATACACTCACAAGATCAAATAAATTAACAGTATCCATAATCTGCAACTTTAACCCTCTAATGTATCTCGCAACTAATCGATCCTCTGTCTCCTAAATCTTGTTTCTAGCTACTAATTGAGAAAATTCATAAGCGTACTCGTCAATCGACTTATTTCCCCATTTGAGATTCTGTAGCCTTTGATACATGATGCACTAGAAATTGTAGGGCAAAAATGCTACTCGTACGTGCTTCTTCATCTTTTCCTATGAGGTGATTTTAGATTTCCCCAATCTGCACCGACTGAATTTTGTTTGCTACCACCATGCTATTGTAAACCCCTGAAATTTTCATAATTGTTATAAAATAATTGTAAAAGTTTGAATACCAAAAACCAAAACCCTAAAAATCAAACCAAGTTAAAACCTAATTTTGAATAAGGTCAAACACGAGAATTCTTAATCCTAAGAAAAAGAGAACCCTCAAAATAAAATGAAAAATCCAACTGTCGGTTTATTTGACTGTCGTACACCAATCAAATCATCTATGCGATTCCTAAAATACAAATCAAGACGATATATCCAAATAACGCTCGACAACGAAATACTAAAACCTTAAAGCGTTTGGTGAATTTTAGAATAAAAATTTTCAATTTTCACCAAAAGTCAAACTGAGTCAACCCATAATCCTAAACTTGATTAAACGATCTCAATAACTGAAAAATATTAAATAATCACAAAACCCCGAAATTTTATAATCTTACGAATAAAATCAACAAGCCGGGAGTCAAACCGGAACCCTAAAAGTCAACAAACCTTACAACAAACCCTAGTGTTTAAGATCCGACAATCCCATGCTCTTAAACCCTAAACAACAAAATGGAAATAATTATTGATAATAGTTCGTAATAATATAGAGAAGCTTAAAAATATCAGATTAGTGAATTTATAGTGTCCTTCGGATCCGAACGGGATCGATTTTAAAAAACCGTGCCTCGGTACACCGGATGGAAAAAATATTCCGTTAATACCAATAAACTCGTAAAAATATAAGGTTTCCAAAAATATCAGTTTTAGAATTTTTTTAGTAGCTAAAAATTGCATATATCACATTTATACTTGCATTTTTATTGCTATCGGTATTTTATTTGTTTAGTCTACTATTCATACTACTTTTCTACTATTCATTACTATTCTTCTATCTCTATTTTTTCTTACTATCTATTCTTACACCTACATACCTATTTCTTATAATTTTCTTTCTCATAAAAATTCTATACCACATATTACTAAACTTCTCTTACACTTTTATTCTAAAATTAATTTTTAATCAATTGTCTCTCTCCTCCTCTCCTCTTGCCATCCACCCCCTCTCTCTTCACTCTCATTTATTTTTTTTTCAATTAATTTAATTACATCTAATTTTCACTCAAAAATTCTACAATTATCGTTTGCTCCTTCATTCTTTCACACAACTCATTTCACTACCAAAACTCTCTCAAAATCTATCAACAAATTCTCCCTCCAAAATTTCTCTCTACCAAAACTCTCTTAAACCAATTGTTCACAAAAATCCTTCATTATACACAAACTATCTACCACATATCACTAACAACATAATCTCATATTCATCTTCTACTTCCTACCATATAAACACTTTAGGTAAAGCTCATATTCCCATTTATTTACCCATGTCATGTAACTTAACATGACTATGGTGTTGTTTTGAAACTCATATGAGTAGTAAAAGCAATAACATATTCATGTTTTGTTCTTGTACACGAGATTCAAAATTTTATTATGTTGTTATTATGTTAATATATATGTTGATTTTATTATTGTTATTATGCTAATTTCTTATTCATATCTAACTAAATATTTATGTATTTATATATGATTTTTAGAGCATATAAGCTCATTTGTTATTTATTTATTTTCATGCTTTGCAATTTATTTATTTCATGCTATTTTAAGACTTGTGTTTCTAGTTTTAGACTTGTCCATATCAAGTCAAAACAACCTTTTCTTTATTTCCTTTATTCTTTTTGGGGCTAGTCTATTCTTAGTCCTGGGATGCCTTGATGAAGCTAAGGATCCCATTACATGGCCGAGATACCTTGATGAAGTTAAGGTTCCCAATATTTGATATTTTTATTATCTTGCTTACTATTATTTGCTTTTAGTATCTTTCTCATATTCTTATTATTTTATATGCTCATAATACATGCATCTACATAATGATATTGTCTCAACTAAATTTAAAAGTAGAATTTCACTTTATTAAAGGAACTTAAAACTAAATTTTTTATTATGTGACTTGTCATTAAATCATGGAGTTATTATCAACAACATAGAAATTGAGTAATACAAGTTTTCTCAAATAACAAAGATAGCTTTACCAAGGAAATATAAGAAATAAACACTTTCTTTTTATAATATGGTAACCTAAGTTTTAGTAAAATAATTTATTAGTATTCAAAATTTTCACAAAAAGCTTGAGATTAAACTCTTTTCAACTCCATAACAAAACCAAGAAGCAAAGTAGTTTTTAAAGTTAAGATAAAATCGACCCATAAAGTCATAAACCTACTTAGGAAAATAATGATTTTCAAGCTTCTAAAGAAGGAATTTATTTTCAAAGAATATAAATATGATAAGACCAAAAACAAAGGATTTTATCAATAAAGAGGATTCTTTTCAAATAAAAATTGTAGAGGAAATAAAAGACCAAGTTTTAGAAAACAAGAACTTATATTTTAAACAAGAAATATAAGAAGAAAAACTCATTTTCTAAAACCATTCTAAATGCAAATTTATAAATAGGTTATCCACAACTTAACAAACTTTTGATAACTTTGATCTTTTATCACAAGAAGTAAAAATTATAAAAAACCAAATTTAAAGGAAAATTTACTTGTTTTGGAAAAAGGAATGAGGAAAATGAAATAAGAATATACTCATTTATAATAACCTAGTAAAATATAAAGTTTCTTCAAAAATACTTGAAAAGGAATTTGTCAAGCTAAGTTTTCACACTTCAAAATAAATTGTTGAGACACTAACATTAGAATTTTTATATATAAACTGAGCTTATCTATATACTCAAAAGATTTATTAATTATATATATATATATATATATATTTCTAAAGGAATTTTGAATGAAGTTGAGTTGGAAAATTGTTTCGCAAAATCTAGAAATATTCATTTTGAATCTATACCCTACGGTTTCGGAACCCAAATGACCTTATATGACAAAAATAACCTTAGAAATGGATAAATATTTTTGAATAGATAGAAAACGGTATATTATATGCGAAATTCCAAGTTAAAATGAGCATGTTATGTCCATTTTAAATTGGAATTTCATTCTATACGATTTTTATAAACATAGGGATTAGAAAGTTTAAGTAGAATTTCTATAAAATACTCATCCCGGGTATTTTTTTTTTTTTTTTAGGTGATGAAGGATATGAGATTACCCTTCCTGAGGATTGCTACGACTAAGAAGATTGCGAAATGGACGAGTGAGTTATTCCTCTTAATTTCGTTATTTTGCTTGTGCTTGTAAAGTAGTGGTATTAGTATACTAAGAAAAGATAAAAATGGATATGTATGTGGAATATGGGAATATGTATATATGTGATTCTATGCTTATGTGTGAAATGAGAATTAGGAATATCGCAACTTCAAACTGCCTGTTTAAGTACTTTGTTTACTTACTTGTATGACTACTTATTGTTTGCTAAATTGATTGATTACTCCCCTTAATAAACCTTAATAAGTTTTGGATTAAGAAAAATAAAACGCTTACGCATAGCATCCATCGAGTCATATTTCTTTCGAAAGGCTGCAACTCATATGCGTAGAGTTGGATTGGCTGTTATCGTGCTGGGACACGGGCCATGTTCCTTCCTAGAGAATCCAAATCACCCAAGGAATGCAACTCTAGGTTCGGAGCTAAGCCAACCGAACACTTTGAGTGGAGACCTAGGGACTCACAGTAGAAGGTCACGAATCTTCATCACCAATTCCCTAACCTTCGATGCGAGGGGTAAATCCATTATATATGATTTTTGGATAACTATATATATTTATGTAAACACGTGATTTGCATTGTATGAATAGCATATGTGTGAAAATTTAAATGAACTTGTTTGAAACCATGTGCGAATGAAAAGGAATACCTCACTAAGCTAGTTGTAAGCTTATACCCTCATAGATTTTGTTAAAACATGTATACTCATGGCTTAAATCGAAGATCATGACATTAAGGAAGTCATGGAAGATGTTAAACTTTTATGAAGGCAATGGGATTAAGATGAAGTTACTTTGTAAGGTTTCTTATATGTAATGTATGCTATGTTAGTGTTTTAGAAATTTCTAAGAAGTGTATTTATTTTAACTTGAAGACAATAGAGGGTCATGCCCCTGAGAATTGTAAATTATCATGTTTATGTTTTATGATAGGTATTCTCCTTGCCTTGTTACTTAATCATTATCAATGCAAATTGCACGACTCTGAGGCATTCCCTTGGTAGTGATGTACGCTTTATACATGATATGGAAGCCTTTGTGTGATAGAGGTAGTCATTCTTAGGCTTTGGTATTGTATGCGGCGGACTACCACGTTTAGGGTACCCATTGGGGCGTGACAACTATGGCTCTACCATGGAGTTTAGTCACCATTAGCTACACTCATTTGTCTTTAAGGACCCTTTTAAACTCTAGGATCTCCTCAACCATGACCAACCAATCCAAGAATTTCCCTAATTGGAGGCTGTCTTGAAACTCTAGTATCTTTTCTCTCATACTAAGTTCCTAACTCCTCTTGTCGAACCTGAGGGGTACCCTAAACGTGACAATCCATCGTACACAATATTAAAGCCTAGGAATAACTACCTTAGTCACTCAAAGGCTTCAATATTATGCACAAGGCATATATCATAATCAAAGGAATGCATCGGAGTATATCATTAAGCATAAACATAGTCAATTATGATTCTTGGGGGTATGCTCCCGCTAATGTCTTCAAGTCTATATAAATACATTTCCTAGTAATCTCCAAAATATCAATATAACATATATTACTCCCAAAGAAGTTTTCAAGAATGTAAATTTCTTCAATGCTCCTACTTCTTCCATAAAAGCTCAATAATCCACCAATGATTTCCTTAATGTCCTGATCATTAAATAGAATCTTAAGCATACCCGTTTCAACAAAAATCTATGAGCATGTAAACTTACAACGTGCTTAGTGAGATATTCTCTTTATTTACATTGTATTTCAAACAAGTTTATTAATTTTCACGCATATGCTCTGCATGCTATACAACAACCACATGCTACAAACAATTATGTATGGGCATCCGCAAACTATACACAAAACGGATTTATACCATCAATATTGAGAGTTATGGAATGATACTTGAAGGTCTACATGATCTTCTACTGTTAGTCCCCAAGCCCTCTACTCATAGTAATCGATAGACATGGCTCATTCTTAGGATGTATTCCTAAGTACGCCTTAGTTTCAAGAATGAGCATTGTAAACCCCGGTTTTCTTAGTAACCGAGTAAACTTCGAAAATCGGAAACCAAAACCCTAAATAGGATTAGTATGAGCAACCTAAGAACCTTAGATTCGGCTTTTCTTCGATTTCAATTTAAAAGAACCTCTATAGAATAATTTAATGTGGATTATTGTTTTAAATTATATTTCAAACCATAAAAAGTTTTGATTTCGAAAAATTTTCTATTCCGGGCTTTCTTGAGCTCCATTACGGAAAAGCGAGCCTCGGCACTAGAAACTCATAAAAATATTCCGAAATATACATTTTATAATTTTTCGGGTTATAAAAATTATAGTTAGAACCTTTTTTCCGTATTTTCTTTACTACTAATAAAGTAAATGTCTTATCTACTATTTAGTACTATTCACAAGTACAACCTAATACACACACACCCATACCTAGTCTTACAACCTTACAACTACTCATTAAATTTTCTTTTCCAAGAAATTTTTCTTACTAAATTATTACATTTAATACATTTTATTACATAAATTACAATTTCAAATAAAATCAAATCTCTCTCTCTCTCACTTCTTATGACCAGCGCAACCCCCCTCCTTTTTCCCCCTCAATTTGTTTTATTTTATCTCCTTTTTACAAAGAAACAAATCCTAATTCACTTAATATAAATAGTCTTTTATTTCTCTCTCTTTCATTTTCATTTCATTTGTTCCAAAAGCTCTCAAAACCCTCTCATTTCCTCCCTCTTGCCATGAGCTTTCTTCCCCTCACACACACACACACAAGCTTCATTTCTTTCTTTTTCTCATCTATTTCAAGCCTTAGGTGATGATTCTTAAGCCTTGCTACCATCTAATCTTGTAATGGCAAGATTATTCATGAGTGTTTTCACTCCAAGTCGCTATGAGCACTTGCTAGGGACAAAAAAATGCTACTACATGAATATCAAGCCATCACAAGAGTAGATCTTGTGTTTGATTAAGTTTTTGTTGAAATATTTTCATGTTTATGCATGTAAAAGTACGGTAAAGTAGAGATCTAGCATAATAACCCATGTTCATGCTCTTAAACTTCATTTCATACATTATAAGTAGTAGATCTAGCTTTTAGATGCTTATACCATGCTTGACATTTATGATCTTATGGAAGATTTATGTTTTCATGCTCATGCAGGCTTTGTTTGTGTATATAGATGTTGTAGTTGGTAGATCCTTAGGCAAATAAAACAAGGAACTTACAAAGGAAAAGTTTTTGTTTGAAATGTTCAAAGACAAATTCGTATGGTTTTAAAGACCTATTTTGAAAACCCTTTTATCAACTTTAAAACTCATGTTTTATATGAAAAATGAAGGATATAGGTAATAGGTATCCCTAAGTAGTGATTTTTATAAGTTAAAATGAGTTTTGATGAGAATAATGTATAAAACAAGAAGTGGAACCTAGATGGAAAATTTTGAGATAGTAGTCAACATATGAAATTCATAATTGTGAATGTAGGCCATAAGAACACCTATCATCTAAGCTTGAAATAGAAGTTTTATGTATTAAATGGAGTTTTTAAGTGATAGGTATCTTAAAGTCTTAAGTTTTAATGCATTAAACAAGTTTTTCCCAAAAAAATCATTCAAAAATTTAAGTTCAAGAAATTCGGATTTTTGGATAAATCCTATTTAAAAACATATTTGCAAAGTGTAAAATGCAAGTTTTTATGTAGAAATGAAGGCTTGGGTAATAGATATAATGAAAACTCAATTTGAACAAGGATAACGTGATTTTCTTAAGAAAATAAATCCAAAACAAAGAGGATGGTCAAAATTAGAAAACTAGATTTCTTGAAAGTATATAGCCATGGTGTTTTACAAATAAAAAGTTTCGTAAATTTCCTTATAGTAAATAATGTCAATAGCATGCATGCATCAAGTTCATATCATGTCATTCATGATAGGAAATCATCAATATTGCATGTGTAGTTAAACTATATGCTAGAAACATCACAAACATTCACAAAACTATTTTTCGGAATTAAAATCTTTAATCGATTAGAACCGATCAGCTTATTTTGTGACCTAAACATTTTCAAAACTTGAAATAATATTAGGAATGGATAGATCTTTCGAATTAGATAGGAATCGGTATATTATATGCTCAATTCCAAGTTAAAATGAGTTAGAAATGGTCATTTAAAGTCAGGACTTTAGCTTATGCGGGAATTGACGAACTTAGTAGTTAGAATTGTTAAGTTATTAGAAATTTATAAGAAATACTCATTTCAGGTATTCCTTGTACTTAGGTGAATTGGAGGACGGATTTCCACTCCCCTAGGACTACTACGACTAGTGGATTTCTCTCCATGGCCGAGTGAGTTCATTTCTTAAATAGTTGTACTCATGTATGTGCTTGTAATCGTAGTGGCATTAGAATTAGGAAAAGATAAAATTATGATGATTTGTGATTTAATCTTGGTTGAATGACTGAAAAGTATATCGAGACGAGACTTGTTGAAAAATCCCTGTATGAGCTAGTATAAACTTGGATTGTTTGAAATTCTCTATGATCGCACTTAATCTGCTAAATTAATATGCCACGATTATACGAATAAACTATACATGCATATCACATAGTGAGTCACATTGCATAAGTTATTATACCTTTGTGGGAAGAAGGCATAATAATTTGGGCAACGAGGGGCCTATAAACTCGAGTATTGGCATATGGGCTGGAATTGAAAATGTGTGTGGGTGGGCACCTGTATCAACCACAGTAAAAATTTAAAGGTGGTAGATGGGCACCTGTATCAACCCAAATAAGAAATGAAAAGAATTAAAATGTGGTCATATGGGCCTGAAATACCTAACCCCGAATGAAGGGCGTAAATCCATTCAACATAAGATTTCCGGACGGTCTTATGTATTGTATGCTCATGTGCTTGTGCATTCACATGGTTGCTAATAACTTGTCTGTTATGTACTATTGTTGAGTATTAAATATTTGGAAATGAATCTCACTAAGCTTGTTAGCTTACACCCCGATAGTTTTGTTGTGGTGTTCCTATTTTTGGTCGTTCCGAGAGAACACTTTTCACAGGGTTATCTTTTGGATGAAGGAGCTTTTGAAGAAGTCAGGACCTAGCTAGAGGCGTGGTATACCCCTTTGACTTTTGTAAAGACTTAATTTATTTACCTTGTGTGATTTCTATTCTTAATGCTATTATGCCTTCTTAAGACTATTTGATTCAAAGTGTGATCCTAAAAGTTGTGCAAGTACACCTATACCCGGTATGTAAACTTATGGGATGACTAAGGTTGTCATACTTAAGTTTAAATATCGAGTGTGGTTGACTGTTGCATTTTGGGTACCCTTTAGGGCGTGACGAGCATGGCCGTGGGCTCTCCCACCTAGAACTCTCTTAATTCTTCATGTAGGAGTAACAACCTTCAGCATGTGACTCAATGGATGCAATGTGTATCCATTTAATTTATATCTAAGCTGAGTATAATTAAGATATACTTAAAGGATATTAAGCAAGCATCATACACACATAAGCAACATATAATATTAATGGTGCACTTAAACAAACATTTG
Organism: Combretum micranthum; assembly: GCA_024138025.1. Taxonomy (NCBI): domain Eukaryota; kingdom Viridiplantae; phylum Streptophyta; class Magnoliopsida; order Myrtales; family Combretaceae; genus Combretum; species Combretum micranthum. The sequence continues at coordinate 29,944 of JAMXBD010003695.1, read as the reverse complement.
TTGGTTTCGATATGCTTATCATCCCTTGTCACCATGGTTGTCAAACTCGCGAGTCTACTCGTACGTTTCTACGAGTTTACGAGTTGATGATGATATTTCGATTCAACTCGCATTCAAAATCGTTGTTTGAGTAAACTCGTAAGTAGAATCGTAGAATCGTGAGTAGAAACGGTAGAATCGGTGGTAGAATCGGTAGTAGAATCGTAAGTAGAATCGTAGTAAAATCTTAAAGTTGTAATATTTACACTTTTTTTTTCTATTTGAACTTTAAAAATGCAATCAATTTAATATATTTAAATTTAGGGGTTTTGGGGTTGGTTCTTGATATTTATCTTAATCTAACTTAATTTAGTTTTTTTAATATTTTTTCCTTTTATTTCTTTTTTTTTTTTTGTATTTTTTAGAGAGTTATTTTCTTTTAGGTATATACTATGATAATGATATATTTTGAACATTTTGTATAAAAATTAAAATAATATATACAGTGCTATGTTTTTCCCTTTTTTAATAATTTTCTATCTATAAATATATTTGCCATAAATATAATGAATTTTTATGTAATGATTTTTTATGCAAATATATTGTGAACATGAAAATTTCATCACTACACAATACTAGCTACTTACACATGATAATTTAAATGATTTGCAATACATCTTAATAATTATAGATTATGAATCATCATTAAATAAAAATAATTATTTTAATTATAAAATTGCACTAAATATATTAATGACAATATGTGAATTATGATTGATAAAACTTAAATTTTGGTTGTACATAACTAATTTAATACTAAATTCTTTATTTTCATAATTTATTTAAAGTTTTATTATTTTAGTAAGTACATCAATAATTTTTGTAAGTAAATTTACATTAGTTGTAAAATCTTACGATTCTAGGTTTCGATTTTACGTTCCGATTCTACGGACCCCTTAGCGATTCTAGGTAGAAACTCGAGTTTGACAACCATGCTTGTCACACATTTATAGAAGTATATAAATATAAACCTGTAACTCCATTCAAATTCATTTTATCTTTTAATTATAAATCTAGTGTAACTATCTATAAGTACAAGTAAGATAACAAAATCATGAGGGAAAACTCACTTGTCTATATCGCAATCTGCTTAGTTGTAATAATCCTCAGAAAGGGATGTCCCGTATTCTTCATTTCCTAGACAAAAAAATACCCATAATAAGTATTTCATAGAAGTTCTACTTAAACTTTTTAATTCTATCTTGTTATTTTCGTCAAAATTCGGATTAAGAAAAATTCCAACTTAAAACAGCCATAACTTTCTCATTTTAACTTGGAATTTTGCATATTAGTAGATGTTTTGTACCTACTCAAAAAAGACCTATCTATTTCTAAAGTTATTTTTTATATTTAAAGCCATTTGGATTTCGAAATAGGTCGGTATAGATTTGACCTACAAGATCTAGCAGTCAAATTTTTCATTTTTCAAAATTTACTTTTCTTAAACACTTATAGCAAACATAATAACATTTCTACCTATGAAAATCATTTAATATAAGCAATAACTCATATTATATGCATGATCCTAGTGATGTTGTTTCAAAATAGAACTTTGTAAAACAATCTTTTGTAGAAAGTAGTAATATTGAGTTTTGTAGAAAATCATTTTCTTAACTTGGGATTAGATTTGCTATTTTGTAAACAAGAGACTTAACGATAAAATCATCATTCAATATACCTTTTGAAATCTCAAAGGTCCTTTATTTGCAGGGGATTTTATTTAACAATTGTTTTACAAGACACAGTTTTACTTATTAGTGGTACAAAGCTCTAAGTGTATTTCCTTTTGAAATTTTCCTAAGTTTAGTTCTTAAAAAAAAATTATTTCTTAGATGTTGTAAATATGAAACTTAATTAAATAAAATCTTGATTTTACATTTATTTTTTTCATTTTCATATTAAAATTCTTTTAACTAATTGTTTTTTAACACATGAATCTTTCTGTGGTTATGAAGAAAAATCATTCTATGTTTTATTATCTCTAAAATGTTTTAAGTTTTAGTATATGAGAAAAATTAGGTGAATGGCTTGTTCTAAAAAATTATTCTCATAATAACTCTTTCTTCATTAATAATTTTTCAACACATAGACCTCTAGGGATGTTGGAAGAAAACTAAAATTTTAGTTGTTACAAGTGGGTGTCTAATTATTATAACTGTTTTTTATATTTCTTTAAATTCTTGAAAAAAATGAATTTACTTCTTAAAACTTAATTCCTAAGTTGTATATCAATTTTACTTCTAATTGAATAGTAACTTGTGAGTTGATTTTTAAGTTTGTCTTAGGAAAATGTTTTATTCAAATTGTTTGTCAAAATATTGGCATATGCCTCACAAATGAGTTTTTAAGAAAAACTTGCATAACAAAGGATTTTCAACATTAGAAATTTATGATAAACTTATTTTAGTATTTTGGAAAGAGTATAGCTTCTTAATGAAAATTATTAAAAATCATTTTTCTTGGGAGTTTAGCCTCATTTTTATATAAAAGAAAATAATCCATATCATTATTTTGAAAATTTTATTTAAGACAATAACATCATGATATGACCATGCGTGAATATAAACTTAATAGTTATATATGAGATAATTTATAAATTCATGTAGAGAAATGGTGGGTGTCGAATCCAACAAAATTAAATAACCTACTCTTAGAATTTTGTAAATAATAGTGAGCAGGATCGTCTCCACAGGGAACCAGTAAAAATCTATTTCTATCAAGATTGAGAAAAGAGAAAAATTGGGGGGTTTTTGAAATCAAACAATTAAATAAATTCTATATCTAAATACGAAAATTCTATATTAGGAAAATATCCAACCAAAGTCTTACCACAATTCAATTCTTGGGATTGATCATTGACTCAAAGATTATTGTTCTTTTATTGAATAGATTGGTTATGACTTTCAACAAGCTCTGAAAATCTATCTTTCCTTAATGATTCGATAATCAAGATAAGATCTTTGATTATTTCCCTAATTGATTAGACAACCCTAAATACGCTCTTAGAATTTAATCTATCAATTGCTTTATGAAATAGAAAGATTACCAATCCTAATCAATAATCCAAAAGCATGAATCATTTAAACTAGATTATATTTCATCACAACACAAAATCAATCATTGGTTATAATTAATCGTGTTGTTTCATCACATATATTAGAAAGATCATACAATTACGGATATGATTTCCTAATTGATTGATTATTGTTTGTTAATCATACAACCGGATCCAAAGTTGCAATCAATAAACATACAATAATAACATATAAAGCAGATGAAATATGAATACTCAATTTAAGAACAATATAATAGAACCGTTTTGATCTCACAATCCATCTTGAATTGAATATGTAGCAATCCTTTGGCTAGATTTGGAGTTTAGCCACTCATGATCCAAGAAAAACAAAAGCTAGGGTTTCTTGAAAGTATAAAGAACAAGAACAAATCAATAATGAATAATGAATGAATCCCTTTTCTCTCTCCTCCTTCTTTATATATATGAGATAAACATCAGATATAAAGAGTATTTTTCGCATAAAAGATGGCTGGAGACATGTCGCAACAAGGCTGGCAGCTATTATTCGCGAAACAAGTGTTGCACGCATGATGGCCGGCGGCCATGATCCTTCTGGTCATTGTTTCACGGTGATGGCCGGCTCCATGGCCGGCGGCCATGATGCTTCTGGGATCTCCGCTGGGCTTCATGGCTGGCGGCGATTCCATGATGGCTGGCGGCCATGACTCCTCTGATGTATATCTCCCATACTTAGTTCCTCTAAATCTTTCCATTCACTTTAAAAACCTGAAATATAACATTAACTTTATTAAGTACCAATTCCTCATAATTTCTATAAAATTAATAACAAGTTATCAAGTTTTATCCAATATAAATTGAGTAAAATATATCTCAACAAATTCCCCCACACTTAAACTCTTGCTTGTCCTCAAGCAAAACCAATATCTCCAAATTGAGAAATCTTTTGTTGGAGTGTGCTTCTTTCAAAATTCAAATTCAAGCATCTCTTTTCTTTATTTTTCTTTCAAGACTTGTGATTTTCAGTGCTTACCGCTCAAACCAAACTGAGGACTTGTAATTAGAGTACTAAAATAAAAATTCAGTAGTTAATCTAAACAAAACAAACTTGAACCACATATTTAACCAAAGATCATTCTACTCAAGAGTAAATACTCAGTCCAGTAGGGAAAAATACCCATTTAGACTTCACTGGACATCTAACCGACACATACTCTTACCAACACAGAATAAAAGCATGTGATATCAGTTCTTTCCCTAGATTTTTCTTTTTGTTTATTATAAGTCTTATTCCGCTTGATTGCTTCAACATTCATTTTTCTTTTTTTTCTCATTCAATCAAGCATTAAGAGCCTTCAGAGATGAATCTCTGGACGGGTTTTTCCGTTTCTTTTCAGCTCTTTTCTTCTCTAAATTTTTCTTTCAAAGCACTTTTCACTTTTTAGCCTTTCCTCCCTTATCGTTATAGTGAGTTCATTGAGTCGGCACATCCCGGGCTCATCACCCAAGTGACCAGGTTTTAAAGGGACCCCTACGGACTCTTCCTCACTCTAACATTCAAGTTTGGATACTCATAACTCGATTGTTTGAGTTAGAGGAGTATAGGCTTATGCTTGTTTCTACTTTTGAATGGAACAACAAACTCAAGACTTTTTTTATCAAAGATCACTAAGAAAAAGACTTCCTTTATCTCTTTTACTAAGTGTTGAAAAATTCTTTAATAAGAACTTATAAAAGTATATATAAGTTAGCTTTTTCCTAGAAGTAAACCTGTTTATTTTTCACATGAGGACTCGACTTACTCTCAAACTTCCAAATCTAAAGCCAAATACACAGTAAATCTGTTCTTTAAAGATTTCACTACTCAATTTTAACTAAGTACTCAAATCACAATAGTATAGGTGAGTAAAGCACTTTCACAAGTCAATTTTTTTTTTAACACAAATTCCAGATTTCAATGAAATTTTTGAAAAAAATTAGGCCTTAAATGCCCTATATTACTTAAGAACAAACATTCAAGAATTTAAAGTGTGGGCACTTTCATATCCAGATGTCTTGTATATATCATAAATCCAAAAATCAGACATCAATCACAAGATGAAATACTCCAATTCATATTTTATTCCTCCCCCACACTTATAATAAACAGTGTCCTCACTGTTTCTAATCAGCACAAAGTGAGAGGAAAATAAAAAGAAATAGGAATAACGGTACTTCCCGGTTTCTCTTTTGAAGCTCCTTTGAAGTTCTTTGTCCTTTAAAGCTCATGAGAGAGATTTTCTTCTTCAATTCAAGATCTAAGACCTACAAAACCAAACAAATAAAAGAAAACAAAACACACAAAAACAAAAGCATTAGTAACAAAAACCATGGGTTGCCTCCCATGAAGCGCTTCTTTATAGTCCTTAGCTGGACTATTCCAACTCATTTTCTTATGGAGGCTCAAAGATATAGTATCCCAATTGTCAGAAATAGGAAAACCCAAGTAAACTCCTCTCTTGATTCACCCTAGTGATTTCTCCATCTAAAGCTTTTAACAATTGATCATAGAAGATATCACTAGTGTCTCTTTTATGCTCATCCTCTTTTGAATTCAACTTATCATCTCCAATCTTCTCCATAATTTGTCCAGTGTCAACTAAATTTTCACCAAGTCCATCCACTTGAGATTCATCAACTAGACACTTGTCTTCCACATCCTCCACAACCTGTTTTTCATTTCTATGAATAGCAAAAATGTTAGAAATATTAGAAGTGATTTTCTTTTCACTATCCACAGAAAATTTAATGATCTCCCCATCAAACTCCATAGTCATGACTCCTTCATTCACATCAATTTTGGTTTTAGATGTTTTCATAAATGGTCTCCCAAGCAAAAGTGTAGGTGATTTTGAATACATCTCCTCACCCATGTCAATCACATAAAAATCAGCGGGAAACACTAATCCATTGACTTGAACTAAAACATCCTCCAAAATACCTGATGGATATATATTAGATCTATCTGCAAGTTGCAAGATTACTCGTGTTTCTTTCAAAGATCCAATATTCAACTTCTCATATATAGATAAGGGCATGATATTAACTGAAGCTCCTAGGTCACACATACAATTTTCAATCTTAACTTGATCTATTGTACAAGGAATAGAAAACGTACCAGGGTCCTTGCACTTTGGTGGTAGCTTCTTCTGAAGAACAGAAAATATTCTCACCCATATAAACCATCTCATTTCCTCTAAGCTTCTTCTTGTTTGTGCAAAGATCTTTCAGAAACTTAGCATATCGAGGTATTTTCTTAATCACATCCAATAAAGGAATATTCACCTCGACTTTCCTAAAAGTCTCCAAATTTCCTTCTCTTCATCCAATTTCTTGGATTGATTCAACCTAGAAGGGAATGGGGGTATAGGCTTGTAGATCGGGGGTAAAGATTTTTCTACTTGTTTTTCTTCCATGTGGGGACTCTCTTTTTCACTTTCCTTGGAGTTGGTCTCAATTACCTTCCTACTTGAGTCTTGCAATTCCTTTCCAAATCTCAAGGAAATTGCACTCACATTTTCTCTATGATTCACAGTGTTAGAAGGCAACTTACCTTGCTGTTCAATCTTACCTACTGAAGTGGCAAGTTGGCTCATTTGATTCTCCAGATTCTTGATACTTTGCTTCGTCTCATCCTGAAATTGTTTTGTGTTGATTGCAAGAGACTTCACAATGTCTTCAAGTGATGAGCTTGAAGACGAAGCTTGTTGTGGTGGTGGTTGTTGTGGCCTTGATTGGTATGGCTGGTAATTCTGAGGCCTTGGTTGATAACTGAAGTTTGGATGATCCCTCCATCCAGGATTGTAGGTGTTTGCATAGGGATCATACTTTCTCTGAGGTGGTTGTGGTTGTCCTGGAAAAACTCCAACCGCATTTGTATGCGCAAATGAATCTTCTTGTAAGGTTGGACACAAGTCTGTGGGATGATTTGATGCACAAATACCACAAGCTTTCGCTTGTTGGGTATTTTTCCAAGGATAACCTGCTGAACAAGAGAAGTCAAGTTAGATAATTGAGATTCTAAGTGTGAGACACTTACCTCATTGACTCGTCTTGTTGAAGGATCTTGTCTGAAACCGAATTGTTGGGAATTTGCAGCCGTGAGTGAGATCAAATCCCTAGCCTGGCAGGGGTTTTATCTACTATCGCTCCTCCACTCGCTGCATCCATCATCTTCCTTTCCATAGGAAGAATCCTTCATAGAAATACTGTATCAGGAGTTGTTCGGATATGCCGTGTTGTGGACAACTGGCAACCAGTTGTTTGAACCTTTCCCAATACTCATGCAGATTCTCAAGATCCTTTTGTTTAATCCCACAAATTTCCCTCCTTATGTTTGCGGCTCTAGTAGCAGGGAAAAATTTGTCCAAAAATGCTTGACCATATCAGTCCATGTGGTGATTGATCCAGGGGGCAAATAGAATAGCCAATCTTTGGCTTTATCCCTCAAAGAAAAAGGAAAAGCCCTCAATTTTATTTGATCTTCAGAAATCCCTTGAGGTTTCATGCTAAAACAACAACGTGGAATTCCTTCAAATGCTTATGAGGGTCCTCGTTTTCCAGGCCATGAAAAGAAGGCAACAAATGAATCAACCCGGATTTTAACTCAAAGTCCACATTCAACTCAGGATATTGAATGCAAAGTGGTTGTTGAGTCACATCCGGAGTTGCTAATTGTCTAAGTGTTCGGTCCGGATTTGCCATCTCTTCCTTTTCTTCTTCTAAATCCAAACTTTCAGATTCTTCTCTTTCTGTCTCACTGGATGATTCTGATAATTCCAATGCTTGAGTTAATCCAGGAGATGAAGTTGAAGTTGCGTCTAGAATACGCTTTTGATTGTCGGCGCAATTCCCGTTCCGTCTTCTCTATATCTGAATCAAATTCTAAAGTACCTTTGTGAGAAGCACGGGTCATAAACAAAAATCAAAATAAAAAGAAATAGAAATAGATCTTTGACACCAGTTCCCCGGCAACGGCGCCAAAATTTGGTGGGTGTCGAATCCAACAAATAAAAATATTTATATTTAACCTACTCTAAAGATTTGTAAATAGGGTTGAGCAGGATCGTCTCCACAGGGAACTAGTAAAAATCTATTTCTATCAAGATTGAGAAAAGAGAAAAATTGGGGGGTTTTTGAAATCAAACAATTAAATAAATTCTATATCTAAATAAATACGAAAATTCTATATTAGGAAAATATCCAACCAAAGTCTTACCACAATTCAATTCTTGGGATTGATCATTGACTCAAAGATTATTGTTCTTTTATTGAATAGATTGGTTATGACTTTCAACACGCTCTGAAAATCTATCTTTCCTTAATGATTCGATAATCAAGATAAGATCTTTGATTATTTCCCTAATTGATTAGACAACCCTAAATACGCTCTTAGAATTTAATCTATCAATTGCTTTATGAAATAGAAAGATTACCAATCCTAATCAATAATCCAAAAGCATGAATCATTTAAACTAGATTATATTTCATCACAACACAAAATCAATCATCTTTTATAATTAATCGTGTTGTTTCATCACATATATTAGAAAGATCATACAATTACGGATATGATTTCCTAATTGATTGATTATTGTTTGTTAATCATACAACCGGATCCAAAGTTGCAATCAATAAACATACAATAATAACATATAAGCAGATGAAATATGAATACTCAATTTAAGAACAATATAATAGAACCGTTTTGATCTCACAATCCATCTTGAATTGAATATGTAGCAATCCTTTGCTAGATTTGGAGTTTAGCCACTCATGATCCAAGAAAACAAAAGCTAGGGTTTCTTGAAAGTATAAAGAACAAGAACAAATCAATAATGAATAATGAATGAATCCCTTTTCTCTCTCCTCCTTCTTTATATATATGAGATAAACATAAGATATAAAGAGTATTTTTCGCATAAAAGATGGCTGGAGACATGTCGCAACAAGGCTGGCAGCTATTATTCACGAAACAAGTGTTGCACGCATGATGGCCCGCTCCATGGCCGGCGGCCATGATTCTTCTGGTCATTGTTTCGCGGTGATGGCCGGCTCCATGGCCTGCGGCCATGATGCTTCTGGGATCTCCGCTGGGCTTCATGGCTGGCGGCGATTCCATGATGGCTGGCGGCCATGACTCCTCTGATGTATATCTCCCATACTTAGTTCCTCTAAATCTTTCCATTCACTTTAAAAACCTGAAATATAACATTAACTTTATTAAGTACCAATTCCTTATAATTTCTATAAAATTAATAACAAGTTAATCAAGTTTTATCCAATATAAATTGAGTAAAATATATCTCAACAAATGTCCATGATGGAAGAGTTAAATTTCTTTTTGGGATTGCAAATCAAACAATCAAAGGATGGAATTTTCATTTATCAAGTGAAGTATACCAAACAATTTCTGAAAAAGTTTGGATTTGGGAACTCAAAAGAAGCTGCTACACCAATGAGCTCATCAATAAGGTTAGATATTGATTCTCAAGGTAAGAAAATTAATGAAAAATTATATAGAAGTTTAATTGGCTCTCTTTTGTACTTGACTGTATCTGGACCAAATATATTGTTTTCTGTATGTATTTATGCAAGGTTTCAAAGTAATCCAACTGAAATACATTTAAAAGTTGTTAAAAAAATTTTCAAGTATATTGCATGCACTGCAAAATTAGGAATCTGGTATCCCAAAAATGAAAATTTTGAATTAATTGGATACTCAGATGCTGATTATGTAGGATGCAAAATTGATAGAAAAAGTACTTCTGGTACTTGTCAATTCTTAGGAAACAAACTGATTTCTTGGTCTTCAAAGAAACAGAATTCAGTTGCTTTATCAACAGCAGAAGCTGAATATGTTTCAATTGGAAACTGTTGTGCACAAATTCTTTGAATAAAACAACAATTACAAGATTTTGGATTAAATTATAAAAATATCTCAATTAAGTGTGATAACACAAGTGCAATCAATTTAACAAAAAATCCTATGCATCATTCTAGGACTAAACATATAGAAATTAGGCATCATTTTATTAGGGATCATGTGAGTAATGGAAATATTAATATTGAATTTGTTTCTTCTGAAAATCAATATGCTGATATTTTTACTAAACCTTTGGATAAAATAAGATTTGAATTTTTAAGAAATGAAATTGGAATTTGTAATCCATTTTGAATTAACTTATTATGTTTCACAATTTATTAATTTAAAAAAAAATGATAATAATAAATAAATATTTAAAAAAAATGAAAAGTTGCGGCAAGTTTCTTGGGAACATGCTGTTGTTAAACGTCTCTTCACATCCTTCACATCTTTTCAAATGTGCTTCTTCATTATGTTCTGAGCATTCAAAATTCAACTTTTCTGTTCTATCTACCTATTGATCATTCTATCTTTTTCGTATCCTTCAAAATTTCCGAAAACATGTCTTCAAGAAAATCCTTTAGATTAGCTTCAAAGGGTTTCAAAACAAAACCAATAGATGAAACCATATCGGTAGAAGATGGTTCAACCGATTCTGAAGAAACCCTACAAAACCTAACTAAAGATGGTCATTCTAGGGAAAAATGATCCAAGTTACAACATGATAAAGATTCCTTGGAAAAAGAACAAGGAATGACCACGGCTGATGAGAAAGCGTCTTCAAAGGAACCTCTTACATCATCTGCCACCATCTCAGAAAGTAGCTCAGAGTCTGCTCCTCTTACGCCTGAACATCCAAAGAAAAGGAAAGCTATTCAACGATCAACCAAGATATCACCCCTAGCCAAAAGACGTAGAACCACTTCAAGTAAGGTTCTTGAATGTGCTTTCATCGATTTTAAGTTTTTCAAAGAAAATGGTTTTTATTGGGAGCATTAGCTTAGTCGAATAAGATGCCAAAATTTATGTAATATTTCTGGTATGATTGATGGGTAGATGATACAAGAGTTCTATGAGAATCTGGTAGAGTTAGAGGATTCAAATTTGAAATTGAAAGTGGCTGGGAAAGTTCTCAAAATAAATAGGCAAGATTTAATTGAATGTTTTAAGATGAAGAATGACAAAGATGACAAAAGGATTTTACAGTTTGAAAAGAAATCTTTGTATAGAGAACTAAATGATGGAGTAGGAAATTATGTTGAAAAGGATATTTTTGCCACAGATTTTGAGTTGTTATTTCGACCGTTACATAAGATTGTAGTTGATTGTATCCTTCCCAAGCATGGAAGTACAACAACTATTTCTATAGAAGAAGCCATAGTCGTTATAGGTATGAAGAAAAATGTTAAACTTGATATGCCCGGTATGGTCCTTAGGCATATGTGTAGAACCAAAAACAAGAAACCCTATGGGAGTTTGTTGATGGAACTTTTTATATTTAAGAAAATTCACTTTCCCAAAAATTTTAGAATGCCTATTTCTCTAAAGAAAATTGGAGAAACGAATTTGAAAAAGATGGGAATTCAAGTGGTATATAATTTCTGGTTTTCTAAAGATGGGTCTTGGTACAGACATCCAAAGTTTAACAAAATTTGTTTTGATTGGAAAAAGATAAAGGCATTAGCTGAGGGGGAGCTAACAATTACAGCAGAGAGTACGTCAGAAGGTAGTGGGAAAGAGAAGGAAAAAGAAAAATTTTCAAAAAATAAAGAAAAAGCGAAGATGACTACCAAGTTGAAAAAGAAACATCATCTTCAAACAGGGGGTAAGTTTGAAATCAAAGAGGGAGGAAGAAGTATATATGAGAGTGCATTAGAGAGTGCATAAGAACCTTTTGTTCCTCATGATCCTATTGGAGACACCTCCCATTCCTCACTTAGAATGGCTGTTGAGAAGCTTATTGATCAACATATGGATTCTATCAAGAAACCCTTGATTGAATCAATACTTGATTATCTTAAGGAATTTCAGTTTGATCATGAACATCCTCCATATTCTGATCGTCCTCCAACGACTATCATACCATCTTCTCCTGTTCATCCTTCAAGTTTCTCACGACAATCTTCCCCTATGCCAGAAGACGTGCCAACCGATCCTATTGTCTCTGCATCTAATCCTCCAGTATCTCAACCTCAAGGAGCTGATCTTCAAGATTCTGCTTATCTCTTCTTCCTTTCTAAACACCAGCTGAGACACATTCACCACAACGACTATCAGAAGTTGAAGTGATCACATCTGTCCTCCATTTCCTTCAACTGCATAATTTGGTTCCTTCACAATCATGCCCCACATTTCATCAAAGAAGAAAAGTGAAGGCTAAAAAATCTGGATATTCCCTTCGTTATAAGAAAGATAAATAGTTATGCTTATTGTTGAAATCTTCAAAAACTTTCTCTTTTTGTTCTGTAAAACTTGATTGCTATGACTGCTAATTTCTTCTGTTTTGATATGAATATTTCTGTATGTTATTATTTTGTCTCTTTTGTGATGCTAACAAAAAGGGGAGATAAATGGTGAACAAAAGTGACCAAAACTATGTGAGAACGTTGCTACTGTTATATGTTGTTGTTGTTGCAATATGCATTATTTTGTTTTGTTATCATCAAAAAGGGGGAGAATGTTGATTTCTCTTAGATGATTATTTTGATGATAACCAAAAGGATTAAATGATTTCTTACACATTTGATTTAGTGTGCAAATGTATATAAGATAAAATTATATCAGAAAGTATATCAAACGGTTGGAAAATTTTCATTAAAAACAATTTGTATATCAGAAGGTTACTCAGAAGGTTCCACGATGAAATTAAAGTATATAAAAACTATCAGAAGGAACGTCAGAAGGTTAAGGAACAAAAATAACATTACGTAGATTACATCTTAGAATTATTTTTCGAAAGCCTAGCTCCAATGTTGAGTATAATTTGGGTACTATGCTCAATGTGTTCCACAAAGTTGATTTGATATCTACAGGGATTAATTTTATTTTTTAAGCTCATAAAAGTATTATTGAAGAAGGACAGATCAATCTTGAAAATTGATTCATAACGAATTACAATTGAGGGGCAAGTTAGTGTGCATAATGTGAAGTACTTACAAAACACAATTCAGGTTTTTATGGAATGTGTCCAAGGATTTTTGAAAACTCGAAAAACGTGAAAAGCTTGGATAGAGCATGAACAATACCAGACGTAAGATTTGTTCAACTACGGATGATCTCAAGTCCAAAATTTCAGTACAAGATAAACATACAAGTTGTTAGATATTTGAGATTATCTATTGAAGCAGAGATTTTGAGATTCCTTCAAGAAATCAAATTTCAAATTTAAAAAAACGAAGGATAAACACGAGCAGATTTTTCGAATGATGAACTGATATCACGCAAGACCAGGAACAAGTTTATCTATTCTTGTGAGTCTCTAGCCATTGGAATGAACAAGATTAATACGTCCAAACACAAGACAAAAACAGAAGAACAAGAATCACATGAAAAACAAATCGCAACAGTGATCAAAGCATTCTTAAGCAAAATACTGCCATATTCTAATTTATTTTCCTTTGGGCGAATACCTTGAGGAAACTTAATTTTTATTCCTCTGATTTGATTTTATTCTTAGTGAGTTAAGAGTTACAAGTAGGCTTGGCAGATTGACTGATTAGGAGAATCAAGCTAAGTGAATTGTAACCAAAGAGAATTGGCAATAACTTCTTATAACTTTTATTGATTTGATTGAATAGTGGAACGCAACCGGTATGGAATACCGGGACCCTGGCTTGGAGCTGGAAGAGAGGATTGACATTTAAGGCAGAACCTCTATAATTCGACTTTGCACTTTTTACTCTCTTATCTCTCTTTAAATTCGTGCAATGTTATTTGTTGTTCATAACTGCGATATATGCTTAGAAGGTTCATCGGAGAGTAAATCACTTATATTTTCTTAATCAGAGAGTTAGTCAGAAGGTTTCTAGGAGTAAAAAGTTTTGAATTGATATTTGAGTTTTCGTGAGCTTAAGCAAATCATTTTGATCCGAATTATTGTTCAAAGTTTTTATTTGTTAAGTTTATTGTTTTAAAAAAGTTTCAAAGCCATTTTAGTTGAATAACCAAGTGGTGTGAAATTTATTCAAAATTTTTAAAAGTAAATTTTCTAACTAATTCACCTTCTCTCTTGGTTATCTTTTCAGGACCAACGTACTCTGAGTCAAATTGGCCTTATAGCTAATGATCCACAAGCTTGTAAGATATAAACCAGGAAGTAGGTGTTGGGGTATGCTCAACATAGTCACTTCAATGCTTAAATTAGTAAGTAAGAAAGGGTGCACAATATCAACATAAGAGTCAGAGCAAAGAGAGTGAACATGGTTTCTAAGTCGGCTAGGAGGAGCTTACATAACTGTATATTTTTTTCCTTTTAAGAGATGAGATATGTCCAAGATAGAAAATTACCTCTTAATTATTTAGGGAAGTACTCATGTAAATTTTAGGCAAGTGTAGTCCGATTTATGAAGATTCTTTCTAGAAGTGTGATCTACTTTAGGAAAATATTGAGTTAATTGTCCTCCTTACCTAAAATAATAAAGATATCAAACTAAGCATCTTCTTCTTTTAGCTGGAGGCTATCAAGGTGGGACCTACAAATCCCGCATAGAGCCGAGTATCTTATTAGGTCTAGTCATTTACTTGTCTGGCTAGGCAAGTCAACCCACATGATGGAGATGTCTGACCAGGCCTACAAGGCCATAACGAAAATTGGCCATCAACAATTATTATCTAGATATAGATATGATAACTATGATGGACCAATCAATTACAATTTCAATTTGTCACTAAGATGGCGTGATACTAACTCAAAGGAAAAAAAAATCAATTGAATGGCGAAAAATCTAGATGAGAAAAGGAGAGAAGGCATAATTTAGTTGAAGTTTGTTAAATCTGTTTGATAGCATATTCGGACTATTAGATCTTCAATTGTTTAGGTGTTCCTTATTTAATTTTTGGGCAGCGTTTAAGGTGTTATTTAATGAAATAAATAAATTGAGATGATGAATTTCCATATAAATTGAAAAAATCTAAATCCAAGACCATAAGTTATCTGTATGCTGTTTCAGCCGAAAAAACAAAATATGCAAAACTCAAACGATAACTTTTTTGTTCAACCATCGGAAGAATGTTAGTTCTTCAACAGCTAATATCAAAAACTATGATTTAAATTTCAAATCTGTTGCCAGGAATAAATTTTACGACAGATCTCACGTGCTTTCATTAAAAATTAAATTTAAAAGGATCCTGTTTCAACCCGCTAAGCCCTTGCAGTTGCAGATTTGGAAGTACAAAAAAAAAAAAAAAAGAATGATTCCAGCTTCGATTCCTTCTTCATTTATCGTAATAAAAAAAAAATAAACAACTTTTTTACGGTATTCTTAAATATAATATTCCAGCTACCGATAATGAAAGTTAAGTTCATAATGACAGTCCAGCTATCCAACTAATCCCTATGTGATATTATCTTACAATTTTCACTTTAGGGACTCGAGAGTATTTTGCTCAACTACGTTGCAATTTTATATTTCTTTCGGGGTCTGAATTGGTCTGCAATTGATCAATCCAAGGACCTTTTAATAATTAGATAAAGACAATCAACATGTTTTTATTTGATAATTTGGCATTAGTTTGACGTATGTTTCATATCCATTTCAATCAAGTAAGTTTAAAACTAAATATAGATAAAAATATGAATTTTTATTTATAATTAAATTTTATAGGTTAAATACAGATAGACTACAGATATAGACCAAATAATGATAAGATACTTATAAAAAGAGAAACATTCAAATAAAGATACGTAATTCATCGGTTATGACGTATTTTATTTAAATAAAGCATCATTTTATTGTTAATAATTTTATTATTTTGTGGTATTCATATTGTAATAATTCTTTTTCCAGCGTATTAAACTGTACATTTGTCATTTTTGTTGTACTTGTAACATTTGATTGATGTAAGCTATCACTAACTAAGTAATGACAAGTCACTTAACATTATCAAGTTAGGCTTGAGATAATTGCAAGCTAAGTGCTGGTGTTTTTTATTTTTGGTAATTTAGTGCTTTGTCTTTAAATTTTCATAAATTAGTGTCCATACTTTCAAAGTATGAGTGATTCACTGCCTCTGTGAAATAATATTCAGTAAATATTTATCTTAATGATAGGATAATAGCATGCCAAGTGTTGTACTTTCAATTTATAATAATTACTTGCTAGTTTAGTACTATATCTTTAGATTTTGACAATATTTTTACTAAATGACCATCATTTTCCTATCATCAAAATAAATGTCTATCAAATATTATTTAATAGATGTATTAAATCGCACATATTTTGAAAGTACAGACACTAATTTACCAAAATCTAAAGATAAGACATTAATTTACTAAAAATTGAAAGTACAGACACTTGGTCTGTCTTTATCCTAGTTAGGCTCTTTGTGTTATAAATGCCTTTGAGGGGGAGGGGCTCATTTTGATGGTGCATTTAGGTTAATTTAAAGTGTTTATAATAAGGGATAATGAAAGTGTCTTCATAAGGTGCTTTTATAAGCTAGATGTCATTAAAAAAAATTATGGTAAGATTAGTACTAGATCTTAAAATCCAGTTATACTATATATGAAAGGCTATCATATAAAATATATTGCTAAATAAATCATATATCTATCTATATGAAATAAAATCTTGTAATAGAGAGAAGAAAAAACTTGAAATAATATTACAAATTTGGAATGAGCATGAAAAATTGCTGATATTTCTTTTATCTTTTCAATATAATGGATGAAATTGGCAAAAACCACATCCAAAAACAATACATGAGTTGGCAACAAACTTAGTCTATGGCATAAGCTACGCCCATGATGCATGGCGCAGTTAAGGTCAATTATTAAGTATGATATGTTATAAGAAATTATTAGTGACATACAAATACTTATATATTGATAAAAAAAAAAAAAAAACTTTGATCTAAAAAGTTTCATAAACACTATACGTCATTCCTACTACTATCTAAATCACATTACCATTATCCGCCACTAATCCGAACAAGTGAAATATCAGTTTCATTAGTTTTTTTTGTTTTTCAATATTTCCAACAATTGTTTAAGCAGATATCTTAGATGTTGGCAAATCTTAAGATGGCATCATCATGGGCATATTTGGTGAATCAGAAAAAGCTACATATAGACAGTTGTGGTACTTGAAGTTAGTTAAAGATTATTGCAAACAAATAATACCATCCTCTTTTATAAGCAAAGCAACACCTAAAATGACTCCTAACTAAATCCTCTGAATCCAATATGTTCCCTAGTAAAGCTTTTTAGCAACTGCTCACATGCAAGGAATTTTCCTTTTTTAAGATGGAATATCTTTATTTTACCTAGAGCACTGATAACCTTGTTAAAGTAGAGGTCAAAAGAGATAAAAGTCCCTGTCTTGTGTTGTGTTTGGCACATCAAAAAGACAAACATTTTAACTACTTTTATCATAAGGCTAGCTCTTCATTTTTAGGAAAACAAATATAATGAGTAAGATTAACATATGAAAAAATAATGGCAGCCGCCATGGGAAGTAGCCTTCCGTGTGCCACAAGTCGTTTTGAAAATATCCTATTTGCTCCATGATGTGATGATGCAAGGAAGATGAAACATGCAGATTTGTATTGCATTATGCATTATATGCTGACAAAAGCAATAGTATTGGGAAGTTGAGGTTGACAATCAGTTTTAATTACTCTACAATCGTTTGTCTTGTATACAAACTTAACATAGGATCTTTGTTTAGGTTACATAACAATATTGTTTCAGTATCAACCTCAATTCTGTGACAAAACGAAGAAAGTTAGCAAACTCTATTAACACTCGTAAGCACTCAAATGTCTACCCCGTATCGGATGAACATCTACTATCCCAAGATTGCCATCACAAGGGTATCTCAACCAATCACAGTCTGGATGCAGAGGCGTTCGTTAAGACACCATTAAAACAGCAAAATCGTGATAGTAAATATAAATCCCACTCTGTTGTAACTCAATTCCATCCTAAGATGGGACACATTCAGAAACCAAAAGATGATTTGCCATTGATTAGCAATGAACATCAAAGTATTGAGGCGGGGGAGTCTCCCAAATGTCAAACACATTTTCTTCACTATGGAGAGCAAAGAGCCTATCTCCACCAATTGAAAAATCGCAAATTGAACCTCCATGACTTCTCCTAAGCCTGGAAGTTAGAACCCAATCAGGACCAGAGAACACAGAAATACAATCATTCATGGAAGAAAACAACTGTCCTTGGTGCAATGAGAGTTTAGGATAACAAGGCTCATCCAACATAAACCCTTTCATTAACCGGCTTCTTGAGCTCCATCGAACACTACCGGCACTACTTCTCAGGTCCATGAATCCTAGATCCTCATACTCATTCACCACACATATTGAGCTATTCCCTTCCATTGCAATGGCATCTCGAACCCGCTTCTCATCAATGGTCATGCTAGCCCCAATATCAGACCAAGACCACACCATTTTCTTCTCCCTAAAGTCTAGCAAACTAATGTAGCAGTTGTCCTTTCTAGGGAACAAAGTAGCAACTAATAGGCAGTTGTATCCATCTAACCATTGCAACTTATCAGCATCCCCAAGAGACCAACCCGGCGATTCGTAGAAGAAATCAATCTGCTTTCCTGTCACTTGATCCCAAACTCCAATTCCATATTCATTACTCCTTCCCTTACAACTCGAAAATAGCTTATAATCCGAACTGAAGGTCAGGGCACCAGCTGTGTAACTCTTGATCTGATCCTCATGACTGACACTGAATTTGTACCTCAGTTCACCCGTTGATGAACTAAACAACCCCATACCTCCATCACCAGTCCCTAATCTCTCACAAGCACTGATCACGATATTCTCTGAATCGATCCAACCCGCGTCATTAACCCTTTGGTAATCAAGATTAATAGGATGGTGCTCCTCAAGCATCCAATCATACACATGTACCATACTCCCATGTGCAACACAACATCCTCCATCAGGACCGGCACGAATAGCAGTCCCATCCCCTGGGGCACGGCCTGTAACGGACCGTGAAAGTTGCAATTTATTCCCATCAAATGGACCCCATTTCGCTGCACGAACATGGTCTAAAAGGCCATAGTAAAGAGCTTCTCTATACAGCAATTTTTCAGGCACATTTGGGGGCATGTAAAGCTCTCCGGTTCGGAGAAGATCAAGGAGGACTGCAAAGCATTCTGGGTTTCGATCAATGAAGAATTCGGTATTTGTATCAACTCTAAAGTTCCAATTATCATCAAAGATAGCACCAAAGTATGAATTGAGACCAGCATTGGCAAGCGTTGTTGCAGTAGTTTCAAAGATTTTGCCTCCTACATTGAACCTAACTCTATCTCTCTGAATACCCATGATTGCATTCCTCAAAAATCCAATCGATTTTAAAGATTTTCTCAGAAAGAAACAAAAATTATTATGAGCGATCAAAACTTTATTTAAAAAACAGAGGAATTAGGGAAATTGGGGAGTGTCTAATTTCCTAAAGCCAATAATTGGTAGCATTTTGAATACCCTTCATTGAATACCTTTAATTTTCACATGGGTTATAGGATTTTCCTAGAAAGGAACAAACTTCACTTTGAAAGAACTAACCTTTACTCAGAAACAGAGGAAGAGGTGTGTGCAAAACTTCCTAATCCCTAAAATAATGGAGAAACAATTGGATTTGATTAAATTTGAATTATGATAAAAACTTATCTTAAAGCAACAGAACTTGGAAGCTGGAAAAGCACCAGAAAAAAAGAAAAGCCTTGCACAGAATGAGTAGTCGTGAAGTTTTGAACCAAAAAGGGGTTTGAAAGAAAAAAATCAGGGGAATCTAAGAGAAAGGAAGAGGATTACAGTTTATAGAGGGATGATATGATGGAAAGCTTGGATTTTGACATCTGGGTATTGAAGAAGGAAGGATTTTGGACATGGGTTCTTAATATACGGGGATTTGGTGGAGAGGAGTTGGAGAATTCGGAGCTGGTGATTTCAAACATGGACTGTTCTGTTCTTTTTCTATTATTATTATTATTTGGTTTTTGTTTCTCTCTCTCTCTCTCTTACTTTGCTTTTATTATTTAACTTCTCTTTCTAGTTTAATGGTTATCTCTCTGTGTCAGTGCTCCCACGGCCACGTCTGTACGCGCAAGAAGTTTTCGTTTTCTGACATAAATTGAGCCTTTTCTTTTACAAATTCAAAGGTTTTCTGGTAGGGTATACTTCAATTTGGGTCCACATTATAAGATATTATTATACATTATATGACTATATGTTTACTTCCGTCTTAAATTTTGCACAGGTAATACCACAATTAATATAGTAGAAGATAAATATGGGAATAAGGGAGATAATGGTAATATAAGTGTTTTTCAATTTTAAATTTAAATATTTAGTCTTAAGTTTTTTTTTTCCTATCACGTCTCGAAGGATATCTTAAAGGTGGCAGTCCGTCGTATACAATATTAAAGCTTAAAAATGACCGTCTTAGTCATGCAAAGGCTTCCATACTATGTACAAGGTATCTAACACATGGAGGAGACACATCAGAGTGATACATTTTATATTGATACAACTTTGAGTAATAACATAAATGAAATACAATTCACTGTACTTCAATTACAATTCATCAAAGATTTCACTAAATAAAACTATTACAAAGCAATTCACAAAACTTAGCTAATATCTTTAAGTATTCTTACTTCCTGCCGAAATCCCAAGATCATACTCGGCTTTAGACATCTTAGTCCCCACGCAGCATTCTTGAGTTAACCTGTTTAATCAAACATCTATTGGGGTATAAGCTATACTAGCTTAGTGAGTGAGAAGTTCCAATATCACATTTATAACACATCATACGAACAAGTGATTAGTCAGACAAGTGATATGCATCAAACATATGGAATCAACAAACATATGATCAGCCGGAAATCATATGTGGATGGACTTGCGCTCTCCATCCCGGGTTAGCAGATTAACGAATGCTGCGGTACTACTCAATATGCCATTTAGGATGACGATTAGCCTACTTATAGATTCGTTTGTGGATTATGATTAACCGACTTTTACACTGTTTAGGATCACGGACAATCGAACAATGCTAATGCTCCATCCCCATTTATGATATGAATGAGTCCATATTTATTTTTCAATTCCGAATAGACAATTATACCAATTCTTTAAGTGATCAATCAATAATCGCAGACAGTCAATTCTAATTCATCTATATAAGCAATAGTTAATCATCCGGCTTCGATATTCTTATATTCCATTTCTTATATCAACAACAACGATACATAGTTCCCATTCATCCCCATCATGCATATCCATTTTATTTTTACCAAATATCTAGTGCAACTATCATTATAATCACATACAATAAATAGAATCGGAAGCAATCCTCACTCGGCCATTGGATCACCGGTCTCATAGTAAAGGTAATCCGGTGGTAGGGAATCGTCGATTTCGGGTCACCTAAAAAGGAAGAAATACCCTAATAAGTATTTCATCACTTAACTAATCCAAACTATTTAACAAAACTAGAAAATTCGTAATTCTCGTCCTATGTGGGAATTCCAACTTAAAACGGCCATAACTTAATCATTTTAACTCTGAATTTAGCAAATTATATATCGATTTCTATCTACTTCGAAAGATCTATTTAATTCTAATATTATATTTAAGTTTCGAAAAATTTGAAGCTTCGAAAAGGTTTGATCAGTTCAGATTAGTAGCAAAAACAATTTAGGAAAATTGATTTTGTGAAAGTTTGTGAAGTTTCTACTATCCAAAGCAAGCATACATACAATATGAGCAAGTTACTAACATAAATGATATATCATGAAATATATATGTACATGTTCTTTGTGATATTTAATAAAAGAAATTTTTAGAAAACTTTTTCCTTGTAAGACTTTATGAAAAATTAACTTAGATAGGCTAGTCTTGTAGTCTTGACAATTCCCACTTGTTTTTAGAAAAATTCATCGAAGAAAATTTATGTATTCTTGTTAAAATTAAGCCTTCATTATGTATATTCCTTAAGGCCTTTGTTTTTCAATAAAAATTCCCACTTTACACTTTGTAAACATGTTTTTAAATATGGTTCATCCCAAAATCCGAATTTTGTAAAAATTGTTTTTGTGATGATTCTTTAAGTAAAATTCATTTGATACTTAGAAAATTAAGGCTCAACCATACCTAGCCACTAAGGACTTCGTTTCTTTAATAAAACTTCTATTTTGACTTTGGAAAGTAGGTGTTTTCATGACCTTATTCCAAAATTACGAATTTCTTAAGTTGACTGGCAACTCAAATTTTCCCACTCCATTTCTACTCTTTGTTCTACATATTTTTCTTAGCAAATCCCATCTTAACTTATAAAAATCTTTACTTGGTGATATCTATGACCTATACTCTTCATTTTTCATATAAAACACAAGTTTTGAAGTTGATAAAAGGGCTTTTAAGGCATGGTCTTGAAACCATCCGAATTTCACAAAGTTAGGATAAAACTTAAATTTTATATTTTATAATCTCTTCCTATTTTGAGAATCTCTATTAGTAGATCTACCATTTACTTATCAAAAACATCTCCTATTGATACCTATTCCATAAGCCTTTCATTTTTTTAAACAAATCCTTTATTTTGGTGTTGAAAAATGAGTTTTCAAAATTGGTCTTGGTTGAGATCCGAATTTACAAAATTTGTTTTTGGATATATCTTTTGATAAAATCCATCTAAACTTGTGAAAATTTATCCCTTACATATCTTATCCTAAGAACCTTCCATATCTTGAATAAAAACTTCATTTTTGAGCTGGAAAACATGTTTTTAAACTATGCCTTAGCCTAAATCCGAAAATAGAATTTTGTTTTGAAAAATAATCTTTGAAGATCACCTTTGAACTATATAAAATGAAGTCTTGATGATATATACCCATTAAGCCTTCATTATTTCAAGTAAAAATTTCATTTTGACACTTGAAAAGTGGTTTTTAAAAATGGGTCTTGCCTAGATACAAATTTCACCATTTTTGTTTAAGTTCAAAACCAAGATCTACACTTTTTATGAATATAAATATAAAAAAAATCCATGGTAGTAAACTATAAACTCATAGATCTAATCTTTACTCATTAAAATCATTCATTTATGTTATCTATTCTCGAAACCCTTCATTTTAAATGAAAAATACACATTTTGAAGTTGAAAAATAGCTTTTCTAAATATGGTTCCTTTTTTATCCGAATTTTCAAAAATGATTTTTGTTGAAAATAAAATAAATCTTGAGCTTTCTAAAACTTTCCTACTATCATTATGCTACTACAAGCTATAAGAATATAAAACAAAAGTCTAATGCATTTATGAATTTAAAACACTAGATCTAGTTTACTATACTAGTTATAAATGCATGAATACTATGATGGTTATGTGAATGATGAATATATGCACAAATCATTAGCAATAACAACATAGCTTGAAAATAAAACAAGAAAATAGCAAAATAACTTCAAATAACAAGATCTAAAACATTGTGATGGTAAGGATCTCATGTTCAAGTGTTTCTACATCCCTAGCTTGAAGCTCATGGAGATTTTTATGTGGAATCACACATGAATGAACTTGCCATTACATGTTTTTAAGATACTAAGGTATAGATCTATTACTTATTGGTTGTGTGGAGTAAGAAATTTGAAAGAAAAACAAAGTGTGTGTGTGTGTGTGTGTGTGTGTTACGATTTTGAGAGAGGGAGAGGAAGAGTTTTTGCAAAAAAAAAAAAATTCTAAAGAGAGAAAGAAGAAGGAAAGAAAGTGGAAAGAAGTTGGCATAAAGGGGTTTTTATAGGCTTGTGGATTAGGGTTTGCTTTGTTTAAGGAAAAGAAAATAAAACAAATTGGAGAGAGGGAAAGAGGGAGAGGGTAGCGCCGGCCGCCCTTGGAGTGAGAGAGAGAATGAGTTGTTTGAGTTGTGTTGTGTTGTGTAAGTTTTGGAATTAATTAAAGTAATTTAAGTAGTAAAGTTGTATTGGAAAAGTAAATTGTAAGAAAAATGGTGTAATTGTAAGAGTAGGGTGTAAGGATGTAAGGAATAGGTTATGGGTAGTTGTACTTGTAAATAGTGTAGAAGAAATAAAAAAATAGATTAGACATTTAAAGTACCGGTAGTAATGAAAATACGATAAAAAGTTATAACTGTAACTTTTATAACCCGAAAAATTATATAACTGATATATTTGGAAATCTTATGAAATTACAAGTCTAACGGTACTAATATCATATATATAATATTTCGAGCTCCGGGACACGCTTTTCAAAGTTTGTACCCGATCGGGTTCGAAATAGATCGAAATTTGCTAATCTTATTTTTTAAAGGATCCTAGTATTATAACGAACCAATTACACCCTTTACTCATATTCCGACTCCTTGGTTTAGGAATACGGAATTGCCGGATCTAAACTACTAGAGTTTATTGGGAATTTGTTGACTTAGGTTTTTTCGGTTAATTTCTGGTTTAAGGTTTGAACTTGATATTACTCTAAAAATTAGGGGTTTACATGAACTACTATATTCCACTTAGGGTTCCCAAGTGATTTTTCGATTTAGATCTTTGCCAATTTGGAAACTGAGAGTTTCTGTTTATACAACACATTTAGCTTGAGAAATTTATTTTAAATTTACTTTTTTTAAGTATTTAATATCTCTTAACATTTTCGAAATTCTTGAATTGAGTTTTATTTCCAAATGTTTATCGTTATCTACTTTTTAATAATTTGTTTTTGGGTTCTATATTACCCGATTTTACAATTCAGAGTTAAGTATGGAATTTGTCGTACGTAGTGGTTTTGAATTTGAAGACTGTTAAGTTCTTATTTTATTTTTAAGGAATCTTATTTTCTCAAGATTAAGAAATTTTTGGATTCGTTCATGATTTAGGACTAGTTGAAGTTCGGTTTAAATTTGGAGTCATTTTTAGAGTTTATTTTCGATGTTTATTTTGAAATTATTTACTGAAATTTTCCGGGGCTTACACCTCTCCTTTGGTTGGAGTTTTAAGGTTTTATTTTTATAATTTAGTATTTTTACTTTAAAATAAAATAAAATTTGAAATATTGCATTAAACTTTATCTTATCTTATAGCTGGAGAACTAAATTGTAGAGAGCAAAATAGTAATACTAATAAATTCAACTTTGTTTTAAAGTGAGAATGGTGAATTCTAAAAATTAAAATTTTAAGCATTAAATTATCTAAATTTAAAAATACTCACACTTGTATATCCTTTATTCATGATGAATATTAGGAAACACATTAAAACTTAAATCAAAAGATTTGGCTTCTATCTTTGATAAGAAAAAAAGAAGAAAACTTTGAATTTATAAAATAATTGTACTTTGTTTATCATCATATTGATATATATATATATATATATAAGTTCGGTTTTTTTATGTTCTTGTTCCAAAAAAAAATTATAAGTGGAACAATATGTACAAACTAAATGGGTTAGTTTTAGATATCTTATTGTGAAAAAAAAAAAAACATTTATATGCAGATAGTTCTAAAGTTTTTTCTTTTATATCATTACTTTTCCCCTAAAAAACAGTAAAAGAAGGTTTTGTCTGCTCTAGGATCAAATTAACTAATGACCGATGAAGAAACTATATAGCATCAATCCCACTGTTCTAAAGAATAAGTTGAGTATTCTTCGCTTTGAACTTTATTTGATTTGTTATATTGTTAAGCATATCATGTAACTTAGTTTGTCGTAGAATTTAATATAAAAAGTAGTTATATTGTTCAATCATAGTAAGATAAAGATCTAAGGCCCCATTTGCTTCAAGCAAACCATAATTATTATTGGAAAAATATTTCACCCAAAACATCATATGTAAATAATTTATTATTAGCAAGGTATTATATAAATACATTATGCAAAACATTTTATTTACAATATTTATTTACAAACTCATTGATATTTATAATTTTTAATGAGCTTTCACTTTTTTCTGTCCATTAAATTGTTTCATGTTTAAAATATAATTTATTGTTTAATTATGATAAAATCAATTTTACACCACATTTCTAAAGTAGAACACTTGTAGAGGTTAACTTGAAATATGACTGTCCGTTTGAAAAAATTATGATATTCTCCTAGTGGATAATTATTTTCCCTATAAAAGATAAATTTTTCTACTTAAAGTGACTATTTTAGCACAACAAATAAAGAAAATAAATAAAATATTTTCCAAAAATTATTTGTTATGAAACAAATAGGCCTGAGTTGGTTAATAAATTACAAGCTAATCATATAAAACAATATTTAAAAAAAAAAAGGTTTGATACCATAAAATTTTCCTTAATATTTGGTAGCTTATTTATTTCCCATAGCTTTACATTATTCTTAAGTATATAAATGTTTTACTTCATTTTTTTTATAGTAAATAGGTAAAAACAAATAAGACAACCTATCATAGAAATACTTAAAATTGCTAAGTTCCCATTACTCTGTAAAGCATCATCGTATTTACTATTTCATCTTACTCTAGTTTGGATTTCATAATTTCAATTAAACTAGTAAGTTTACTATTGGTTATAATTTTTTTTTTAATATATAATTTCTTTTGAAATACTATGTAGATGGGTAAGTTAGATGCATGGGTTCCTTAAGCCTAATCCAACTCTTAAGGTCTTAGAATACAAATAAGTAAATAAATAAATACAAATTAGACAAATATAATTACCAAGCCAAAATTGCATGCAGGTCACGTGATTTATAATTTAACAGAAACATCATTCTTATAAAATGCGATTCAAGGAAAGTTATACATCGTTAAATCGCATCTAAAATAAGCGATTTACAGTAAGTACTAATGCGTCGTGTATTCTATTAGTGATTCACATATCAACAATACATCACAAACTATGCATACAGTTATATAATAACACAAATGATGTAAACATCCTTTTAATTATCATGCTTTTTTCCTAGCTTTTGTTTTAACTCCCTAGACAAGTTTCTAATCGGTCAACGACATTAACAGTGATGTGATTGCCACTGTTTGAACGCTTTTTTCTTTTTCTTTTCAATTTCTAAGGTAGGTCTTTGTTTTTCTTATCGATGAAAGACTATAAATAGTGATGGACATAAGTCGCTCATATGACATGCGACTTACATGTAAAATATTAGAATCATGTCTACTATATGTGATTTTGCATTGATATTTTAATAATTATTTTTATGTCATTTGTATTTGTATAATTTTTATTTAGGCAATTAGTAATGCTACAATTTCTTCCATTCAACCTATTACATGGCTATGTGACTTATCATATGGTTTAGTCAACTAATAGATGGTCAAGCTAACCAATGTCCGAGTTGACCCACTTGATGGTCGAGTCAACCCATTTGATGCTTGAAACGATGGATTGACTATACAAGTTATAAGTAGCTAAGCCGAGTCACCACTAGTCGACCTAGTGAGCCAACTTGCCCAACTCCTCCAGCACTTAGTCAAGAATCCTAGGAAATGATTTAATGGATAGTAGCATTCTCTTATAATCTTGTAAGCACCTCCAATGATAAATAATCAATCTCTATAACCACTTGGAGCCTTTCCTCCATAAATACCCCCTTTATGAGCCATGGAAAACATATAAGAAAAGTATGCTAAATCAATAATTCTTATGTTTCTTTCATTATCTCCAATATATCTAGGATGCATTATAACTTAGATGTCGATGTAATCGTGTTGAACAACCTCCTAACACACCACTAATAGTATTCTATTTTGCATGTCTTATTTCTTAAGTCCAAAATCAAGCCCATATATTCTAAAACCTACTATAGGCTTTGAACTAACAATATTTGGTGCTATATGTGGAAACGAGTGAACTTTGCATTTTCTCTTTAAGCATTTTGTTGTTTTAGTAACAACGACAATAGTTTCAAGATCGCTACAAGGGCTCTTCAACCCTCCATCTAGAGCCAAGACACTTTAAGAGCACTTCTTAAGCTTTTCAGGCTTAGGAACTACACCAAAGCACCCATAAGTATGAGTTGAATTTAAAGGATTCCCACTCTTTCTCCTCTTTGAGCCCGCTAATCAATGATCTTGGATGACTTCAGTAAAACACTCATAAACTCTTCGGTTTGGAGTAAAATCCAAGGATCACCGATTCATTGGCCTTTTGAAGTCATCATAAGGCTAGCTCTAGCTTATTGGATCTCTTACGGCTCTTAAAGAGCTCTCTTTAGTAAATCCATGCTTTTAAACTTTAGATAATTAATTACATGAATTGACAAAGTTTAGATATCAAAATGTGATATGTTTTACAGGAATATTTATGTGCAATATTTAACATAATTTATGATATTATTTTTTCAACTATTCTCAAATATATTTGACTGCCAATAACTCTAAATCTTCTTGAAATTGCCGCCAATAATTAGTAGCGAATATCCAACGACTTAATGGGTGATTACTAATAAAGAGATAAAAAAGAAAATGCTAATATATCTTGAATGAAACCCCTTAGTTTTCACTTACCCTATTTTATTATTAAATCTTTCAACAAATCAATTATGGAAAAGAGAAGCAAAAGTGTACTTCTTTGTATGTTCTAAAATTTAATGGTAATGAAAATAATGTTGTGTATGTCTCATTCTTCCTCTCCTCATTCCTTCGGTTTCTTTCTAAGAGAACACCAATGTGATTATAATGTAATTTTGTCTCTCTTGGTAACCCATCAAAGCATACCTTCAATTTTGCAACCACAAGCTTAAGCTTGTCTTTACCATCCATGTTCACAAGATGTCTACAAGGTTCCATGTTACTATCCATGGTTGACCCTAGCATTATTCTTCTTTAGATAAAAAAATGTGCAAAAATAATTTGGTATCAAATTTCTTCCTTAGTACTTGGAAAATTTTCTAGTAAGTTTTCTTTATAAATGTAATGTTGCTACAGTTGCAAAATAATTATAAATTATTGGAAATTAGACATATTGTTGATTAATCTAGTGTGATTTTTGTTTGGCTCTCTTGGGCATCCTCAATCCCTATTAAGCTGAGCTTTAGTTCGTTTTTTTATCTCTTAGTTCTCTAAGAGTTCGCTTTAGCCCTTTCCAACCCCCTTGCGCTAAGCTCTTCAGCTTATCTAGGCTCTTAACCTACAGAGGCTTACATTGTACATAGCTACATAAGTCTTGCCACTCAGCATAAGCTCATAAAAATCATGACATGGCTGGGTTCAATGTTAATTACTCTAGACTTATTGGTTCAAGTAACAAAGCATGTTTCGACTCTTAGTCTAATAAAGCTCAAAGGAAGTCCTAAGAAACCCCACCATGAGCATACACTCTTCGTTAATTATCACTAAAGAGAGTAAGGGGATGAAAAGAGCTTGGAACTAACCTGGATAACGCATTTTCGACACTTATTATCCTTTTTGACATGTCTCTAAAGAAAGTAAAGGATATATGTTCACAAATAAATTTGGCACATGAGTTCCCTAAGCCTAAAATGATCTCTTCAAGCTTTGGAAGACCCACTGGATGACCTATTGAATCTACCAAATGTCCCATTCAGCCTATTAGAATGTCTAGCCAACCTATTGGATGGCCAAACTAATACATTAACTTGCTAAGTCATACGTAGCCTAACAGAGTCGTAAGTAGTAGAGCCGGATCACAATTAGCCTACCCCTTTAGTATGCTAGAAAATCTCAAGACATATTTTAATGGACAATTCCACTCTCCTATAATCTTTGAAGTTTTCCTATAGTGGACAACACTCTCTTTAACCACGTGGAAAT